>JAYESA010000004.1:250474465-250694465 GCA_036927795.1 Iris macrosiphon
AGCCGAACTGTATTTATGTTTTTGTCGGTTATGCAACTCGCGCATAACAGAGTTATCCTAAATTATTCATGTGCAACCTAAGCCGATCACATAACGAACTTGTGCTCAAAGCACTTAGCTAGTATTTCTATTTTCTCACATGTAATTACTTCTCTACTACTTGTATTGTTCCCCAGTTTTACATTGCAGTTACTTTATCAGTTCTACCATATATTCACTTTCATGTGCATCTTGTATTCTTTTCTTTTGCTAGTCGTATACACCTTACCATGTATTTGGAGTTGCTTTCAGAGTTATGTACTTCGCTCCAGTCCTGACTGGACATATTTTTTCCAGAGGATCCTGAGGATTTTTGCCCGACCTACTACGGGCCAGCTGTCGAGAAGTATTGCGACCCTGAGATTGAGGAGGAGCCCGTCCCAGTCGAGGAGACGCCGCTAGCGCCCTAGTGTAGCTAGGTGGGTTTCACTAGGTTGTTCCCAGTTGGTGTTTTGGATGACTGTATTTATTATTTGTTGCTTCTGTGAGATGTTGTAGACTTATAGACTTGGACTGTATATTTTGGACATTGTACTTGCTCACTTTGGTTCTTTGTTTCTTTTGTTGATATCTTATCGTGATTTACTCTTCCCCTAGTTATTGTGATTGAGTTTATATATATTGTGTGGTTGCCCTCCTTTTGGAGAGGTTATCTTGACAGGTTATTGTGAGATATTTATAGTTGTGACCTAGAACTGACCTAGACAGCGTTCTACCGCCGATTTTGCGACGTAGGCTAGACGTACCCACGACTCATGTCCAATTTTTCGGGTGCGGGTCATGACACATTTTTGGTGGTGGCCCATGCAGGTCTAGTTTCTAGGTCTACCTGCAATAGGATATAAGATATAGGCTGAGAGAGAGTGTGCTCAATCACAACTAGGACCCTTCCTGATCTTTTGCTATCTTTAATTTTTCTGAAATTATTTTCTTTTGAAATATTACTGTTCTTCTTTGATGATATCGTATCTTGCACCGTATTGACTTATTTTGATCTGTGTTCAGGATGCCTCCGAAGATACGGTCTCACCGTACTGTTCCAGCAGCTACCACCGAGAGGTCTACTACCTCTAATCCTGCTCGACTTCAGGCATCTGCCACCGCTCCACTCGTCACTCCTGCGGTCGAGGGAGCATCTGCTTCTCTCGGAGATCCTCTTCCACCTATCGATCCGAGAGCTACCCTAGTTGTTTCGGCGGTACCTCCTCTATCACCTGCTGCACCGGTAGATGCCACGCAGTTGTTTGCGTTCTTCAGGGAGATGATGGACGCGCAACATCGCCAGGTGGACGTGATAAGATTGGGCATTGGGAATTCCCACCAGGTGGCCATGACGACGGTAGACAGAGTGGCTCAGATCCAGTCACAGGCAGAGCAGGCTCAGCATCCGAGGCCGGGCAGCATCATTAACTTCCAGAGGATGCGGCCGAAGGAGTTCCGGGATACAGAGGGGATCCTATACGCGGATGACTAGATCGAGCACATTGAGGGCATCTTCAGGCTGACATTGATCCCAGCCAGCATGCAGATAGAGGCAGCGGGCAGCCAGATGTTCGATCTTGTCCTTACTTGGTACCGTACTGACACGAGGATAGCGGTATCGGGACTGACTTGGGAGGCTTTCAAGAAGATTTTCAAAGAGAAGTTCTTTTCGGATGCGGCTCTCAGTGCTTTGGAGAGCCAGTTTGAGGCAATCGTCTAGGGGAGCTGTCACGACCCGCACCCGAAAAATCATGCATGAGTCGTGGGTATGTCCAACCTATGCCACAGAATCGACGGTAGAATACTGTATGGGTCCGTTCTAGGTCACAATATCTATATCTCATAATAATCTGTCAATATAACCTCCCCAAAAGGAGGACAACCACGCAATATATATAACTCAATCACAATAACTAGGGGGAGAGTAAAAGAACGATAAGATATCACAAAGAAACAAAAACCAAAGAGCAAGTACAATATCCAATATACAGTCCAAGTCTAAAGTCTACAACATCTCACATGAGCAAAATAATAAATAGCAATACAGTCATCCAAAATAGCAACTGGAAACAACCCAGGGAAACCCACCTAGCTGAACTAAGGTGCTAACGACGTCTCCTCGACAGGCTCCTCCTCAATCTCCGGGTCACAACACTCCTCGACGCCCGGCCCGTAGAATGTCGAACAAAAATCCTCAGGATCCTTTGGAAAAAATATGTCCAGTCAGGACTAGAACAAAGTACATAACTCTGAAAGCAACTCCAAATGCATGGTAAGGTGTATATGACTAGCAATAGAAAAGTATACAAGATGCACAGGAAAGTAAATACATGGTAGAACAGATAAAGTAACTACAATGTAAAACTGGAGAATAATACAAGTAGTAGAGAAGTAACTACATGTGAGAAAATAGGAATACTAGCTAAGTGCCTTGAGCACAAGTTCGTTATGTGATCGGCTTAGGTTGCACATGAATAATCTACGATAACTCCATTATGCGTGAGTTGCATAACCGACATATACATGAATACTGTTTGGCTTTGATCACATAACCAACTCCAACTCCCCTCCCCCACTAATACTCTTGGATCCAACCAAGATACTCTACGTACATGATAAATAACTTGCGCACATGAAAGGCGAGAGCACACGAAGCACATGAGAATCAATACCCGAAGCACATGATAAAATACACGTGATAGAGTACCCACTGAATACGGTAAGAGGGATAACATCTCATGACGGGATCCAACAAGTACCAGCTCATGAAACAATGTGTCAGAATCAAGTATTACAGTTCTAGAACAGGTGATATAAACGCTATCATGAAATAGAAACGATCAGAGGTAGGTACTCGCCTGACGTCCTGAGCAACTGATGAGGATCGAGATCCGTACTGGCGTCGCAAGAACCTATTATGAAAAGCAAGGTTAAATTGGGTTCTAAAGAGTTAAACTGATATAAAATAACTAAAAACAAGCTTCTAGGGTTATTCTAGGTCGAACGGGTCAAACCGGTAAAATTTGGGTCAAAAAGTTAACTCGGGATCTAAAAAGTCAACTATGGGTCAATACTAGGTCAAACATTGACTTTTACGATCAACGGGGGCAATTATGGTCAACGCTAGGTCAAACTAGTGTGCCCCTAAAATTTTAGGTCAAAACTAGCTCATTAAGCTAGTAAACCCTCAAACTCGCCTCCTTGAGATATCGGGATACCCTCGGTATCCGATACCTCGACTTAAGCTACACACCCCGCCTATACCCACTAACTCCTATGCTAACACGCGTAAATATATACACCAATAAATATAAAAGCAACTCTAATCTTATTCCTAGACAAATGCTCAAAAACCTTACCTCGATATCTCAATACCTTGAGATATCAAGGTATCTCAATAGGAGCATGCTGGTGGACGAGTATGCAGCAAAGTTATGCCGTTTGGGCAGATTTATAGAGGGTTTAAGCGAGGTAGCGAAGGCGCAGAAGTTCCACAAGGGATTGGTCATGGCGGTCAAGTCCTTGACTAGGAGTGACCGCGAGGCGACCTTCGAGCAGATTGTGAGTGATGCTCAGAGGGCTAAGGACGACTTAGAGCTGAAGACCAAGAGGAGTAGAGATGCTTCCGGAGCAGGCAACAGTGTGGGCCCAGCCAAGAGGCCGTTCTAGCAGACTTAGCAGCACTAGGGTCAGGATCGTGCGCCTTTCCAGCAGGCGCCCCAGCAGCAGCGGCAGGGACAGCAACAAGGTCCGAGGCAGCCCATCACTTGCCCTTTCTGTAGGAAGCCGGGGCACGGATGGGATATTTGTAGGAAGAGGCTGGGCAGATGCTTGTTATGTGGTGTAGCAGATCACCAGTTGAGGGATTGCCCTTCAGCACTCGTTCGTACAGCTCAGGGCGGAGGAGCCGCTCAGAGGAGACCAGCCAGAGCACCTGCAGTACATCAGAGAGGACAGCCTTTGCAGACTCAGCAGCAGAGGTTTGCCCAGCACCAGCAGCAGCACCGAGAAGGACAACAAGGGTGAGCTTTTGCCCTGACCGTAAACGAGGCCGAGCCTGTTGGTGATGTGATCTCAGGTTCTGTTCTTCTTGATTCCATTCCAGCACTTGCTTTATTTGATTATGGTGCTTCCTATAGCTTTGTTTCTATATCTTTTGCTATTAGACACTATCTTGTTGTTGAACCTTTAGCTAGACTCTGCAAGATCATGACCGGAGGTAGTATCATCCTAGTTAGTGATGTCTGCAGAGACCGGAGAGTTACCTTAGGAGGCCGGGAGTTGAGTGTGTGCCTACTCGTAATGCCACTTCCGAGCTACGATATTGTACTCGGGATGGATTGGTTGAGTATGCACTGTGCTAGTATAGATTTTCGTGGAGGCAGAGTATTGTTTAGTCCGCCGGGAGAGCCAAAGTTTGAGTTTGCCAGAGGAGTAGCGGAGCAGAGCGAGGGAGTCTTCTGCGAAACCCTGGTAGTAGAGTAGAGGTTGCCACATCTACTGATAGCAGAGTTCATGGATGTCTTTCCGGAGGAGTTTCCAGGGTTACCTCCGGATAGAGATGTGGAGTACTCTATAGACTTGGTGTCCGGCGCAGAGCCGATATCCCATCACGTCTATAGAGTCAGCAACAGTGATCTGCTAGAGTTGAAGAAGCAGGTGGAAGAGCTTCAGGACAAGGGATTTATCATATCTAGTTCTTCTCCGTGGGGTGCTCCGATACTTTTTGTGCCGAAGAATGATGGGTCGATACGGATGTGTATCGACTACAGGGCTCTGAACAACCTCACAATCAAGAACAAGTATCCGCTGTCGCGTATTGATGATCTCTTTGACCAGTTGAGCGGAGAGAGGGTATTTTCCAGGATTGATCTGAGGACATGCTACCACCAGGTGAAGGTCAGGAGGGAGGATATTCCGAAGACAGCTTTTCGGACCAGGTATGGACAATATGAGTTCATGGTGATGCCGTTTGGGTTGACTAATGCCCCGACAGTGTTCATGAATCTGATGAACTAGGTGTTCCATCAGCATTTGGACAGGTTTATGGTGGTGTTTATAGATAACATCTTGGTGTATTCGAAGACCCCAGAGGAGCATGAGGAGCATATGAGGATAGTGCTGGAGACTCTCAGGAAGAAGAAGCTTTATGGAAAGCTTTTGAAGTGTGAGTTTTTTCTTGACAAGGTTGAATTCCTTGGTCATGTGGTGACAGGAGAGGGGATCTCGGTAGATCCGAGAAAGATCATGGCAGTTGAGGCATGGAGTGCTCCGAGTTCAGTAGCAGAGGTCATAAGTTTCCTGGGGCTGGCAGGTTACTACAGGAGATTTGTTCAGGATTTTACCCGAATTGCAGAGCCGTTGTCTAGGCTGACCTAGAAGGATGTGGAGTTTGTTTGGTCAGAGGAGTGCCAGATTGGCTTTGATGAGATGAAGAGGAGGTTGACGAAAGCTCCAGTATTGACGTTGCCATCAGGGTCTGGAGGATTCACTATCTATAGTGATGCATCAGGGAAGGGACCGGGTTGTGTGTTGCAGCAGAATGGGAGGGTGATTGCCTATGCTTCCAGGCAATTACGTCCTTATGAGAAGAACTATCCTACCCACGATTTGGAGTTGACAATGGTCATCTTTGCTTTGAAGTTATGGAAATACTATTTATACGGAGAGTGTGTGGAGATCTTCACTGACCACAAGAGCTTGAAGTATGTGTTTACCCAAAAAGACCTGAACATGAGGCAGAGGAGATGGTTGGAGTTGAGGAAAGACTTTGACATATTGTTACAGTACCATCCAGGGAAGGCGAACGTAGTTGCGGATGCGCTGAGCAGGTATCTGGTTGCTATGTGCCTGACTACAGATCATTATCTCCTGGAATATCTAGAGAGCTTGGGCATTGAGGTGATAGTGCCTGGAGTTAAGATGCAGATGTGGGGACTACAGATTCAGTCAGAGTTGATAGACCGGATCAGGGCTACACAGTTTGAGGATGAGTCCCTGATGAGCATCAGGGCGCAGGTTCAAATTGGATTATCATATGACTTCACTATTGTTGATGATGCTTCATTACGGCATAGTACCAGGTTGTGTGTGCTGAGTGGGTTGTTGCGCGAGGAGGTTCTTCAGGAGGCACATCGATCCTAGTACTCTATGCATCCAGATGCCAACAAGATGTATAGAGATCTGAGAGAGCATGTATGGTGGTACGGGATGAAGCGGAAGGTAGCGCGCTTCATATCCCGATGCTTAGTGTGCCAACAGGTGAAGGCGGAGAGATAGAGGCCAGGAGGGTTGCTCAAGCCGTTACCCATTCCGGAGTGGAAATGGGAGCATGTGACCATGGATTTTGTTTCTGGACTTCCCCTTTCTCCAGGAGGGAAGGATGCGATTTGGGTCATCGTAGACAGGTTGACCAAATTGGCCCACTTTCTACCATTCAAAGTGGATACGTCTACGGAGAGACTAGAAGAGATGTATGTGCACCAGATTGTCAAACTGCATGGAGTTCCTGTGAGCATAGTATCAGACCAGGATAGTCTCTTTACTTCATATTTCTGGAGGAGTCTGCAGGCTAGCTTAGGCACCCAGCTCAAGTTTAGTACTGCATATCACCCACAGACAGACGGTCAGTCAGAGAGGACCATTCAGACACTAGAGGATATGCTTCGTACTTGTGTTCTGGATTTCAGAGGCTCATGGGAGGATTACTTGTACTTGGTAGAGTTTGCTTACAACAACAGCTACCAAGCTAGTATCGAGATGTCACCATTCGAGGCGTTGTATGGACGGAGGTGTCGCACTCCGTTATCATAGGATGATGTAGGCGAGAGAGCTTTCCTTGTCCTGGAGATGGTGGTGGATGCGGCGGAGAAGGTCAAGCTCATTAGAGATAGACTTCAGGTGGCGCAGGACAGGCAACGACATTGGGCCGATAGCCACCAGAAATCTTTGGAGTTTGAGGTATAGCTTAGAATTTAGATTTTGTTCTGGTGTTTGCTTGTGATTGCTTATTATACATTAAGTGCTGAGACCTTGTTTGTGCTAGGTTGGTGATCTGGTTTTCCTGAGGATTTCTTCGATGCGGGGCACTATTCGCTTCGGTGGAGGCGGGAAGCTTAGCCCACGTTTCGTCGGACCCTTCAGCATCCTTGAGAGGGTCGGCGCTGTGGCGTATAGGCTAGATTTACCGCCTACGCTAGAGGTAGTTCATGATGTGTTTCACGTGTCACAGTTGAGACGGTACGTGGTGGATCCCAGTCACGTATTGAATCACTCAGGGATCGTGGTGGGCCCTACTCTTTGCTATCCAGAGCAGCCGGTGGAGATTCTGGATTGGCGGAAGAAGGTGTTGAGGAACCAGACTATTTTCTTGGTCCGCGTTGCGTGGAGGCATCACTCTCCAGGTGAGTCGACCTGGGAGAGGGAGGATGAAATGCGTGAGCGATACCCTTATCTATTCGAGCCCTGAGGTACGGTTCTTTTCTTTTTCTTGCATTCCTGTCCTAGTTTTGTCTTTTAATTTCGAGGACGAAATTATTTTAAGGAGGGTAGGCTTGTCACTACCCTATTCTAAAAAATAGAATTTTTTTAATTTTATTTTTGATAAATTCTGTATTGATCATGAATAATTATATTTATATTTAATTAGTGGTTATATTTATTTTATTCGTCATTTTAGGATTTTGGTAGTCTGGACCTATGTCAGACCCTAGTGGACCCATGTCAGACCCAACCAACATCCTTGTCAGACTTATTTATGGGTTTAGAATAGCTATTATATTTTTATTTAGTTAATTGGAGAGTTTTGGATTAGTTAGAATGTGTTTAGAAAACCCCAAACCCAAACCCTATTTTTTAGCATGACTTATTATGAGGGTATTTTGGATATTGTGCTATGTTCACAAGCCCTAACCCTATATTTTTTTACCTGACCGAACCCCTCCCCCCCCTCATTTCATTTCCATTCTTCTTCTTCTTCTTCTTCTTCTTCTTCTTCTTCACTCTTTACTCCATTCTCTTCTTCTTCCTTCTTGCAATTTTTTCAATTTCAAGTAAGTTCTTCACCCTTCTTCTCTTCCTTCATTTACTTCTTCCATAGATGTAAACCCTAACCCTTTATTTTTCACTAACCTAGATAAGTAGAGCCTAGACTTGGTGTAGAGGCTTGGCTTGGAGGCTTGGAGGCTTGAGGGTGGTGATTTCTAGGGTTTTGGAGACTTTGGCCTTGGGATTCCAACTCTCAAGAGGTAAACCCTAACTTTTCTCCTAGTGATTGCTCTAATATAGTATAATTAGTAGTTTAGAACCTTCCTAGACCTTAAGACTACCCATAGAAGAAAGTTAGAGCTTGTTTGGTTGTGTTTGGAGACTTTGACTTTAGGTTTTGTGTCAATTTTGGGTAAAATCCGAGATTGGCCCAATTTTGGCTGATGTCCTAGGTTAGGTGGACCTAGGTAGACGTGCTTAGGTGTCTTGAGGGTAAGTACGTATTTCCGTTCGGACACGTGAGGTCGTATCACGGAGATTTGGGTATTTCAGGCGATTTGGGGGTTTTTCGTCGCCGTTGGTTCCACATGCATGTGGAATTTTGCCACGGACCTAGAATTGAAGAGTTAGCATTTTTTTCTAGGTTATAGACATCGATTAGAACTCGTGGATAAATTTTGGGTCGATTCCGAGTTGGTTTGGTGTGCGTTTTATGAGGTTTCACAAACCGCACACCAAGTGTTCGTCGAAATGACCAAATGGCTATTTCGACTTGGTTTCTAGGTTTCGGGCTTGTGCGCGGATTGTTTTAGCTTCGGGGATGTGTATTAGAGTTCTTCAGTTATATTATATATATATATATAGGTATATATATGTATAGGGGTGGTTGTGCGTGTCTTGGTGTGGTTGTGCGTGAGATTGTGTGTGTGTTTTGGATATATATATATATATATATATATATATATATATATATATATATATATATATATATATATATATATGTGTGTGTGTGTGTGTGTGTGTGTGTGTGTGTGTGTGAGTGAGTGTGTATCTATATTTGTATGTGTGTGTGTGTGTATCTAGGTGTGTGTGTAGTGAGGGGGAGTGTCGATGTATGTGGTTTGTCGAGGGAGAGTGAGATAGTGAGATAGGCAAAGAGCTAGGGGGGCAGCAGCTGCAGAATGGAGCAGCAGCAGTAGCAGCTGCAACTGCAGGCATGGCAGCAACAGCAGCAACATGGCAGCCGCGGCGGTTCGCAGTAGGTAGTAGCAGCAGCAGGAAGAGAGGTAGAGAGATTATATATATATATATATATATATATATATATATATATATATATATATATATATAGATATGGAGATATATATATATATATAGATATGTAGGTATATATACATATATGTTATATATATATATATATATATCTCCATATCTATATCCATATATATATATATATATATATATATATATATATATATATATAGTTATAGTTATCTTGTTAGTTAGTGTTATAGATGGGTAGGTGAGTTATCTCAATACCTTGAGATACTCAAGGTATTGGGTATCGGGGTGAGGTATTGGGCATTTGCCTAAGAATGATATTAGAGTTGGGTTTATATGTATAGGTGTATATATCTATACGTGTTAGGGTATGTGTTAGTGGGTTTATGCGGGGTATATAGCATAGGTTGAGATATCGGATACCGAGGGTATCCCAGTATCTCAAGGAGGCGAGTTTGAGGGTTTACTAGCTTAATGAGCTAGTTTTGACCTAGAATTTTAGGGGCACCCTAGTTTGACCTAGAGTTGACCATAATTGCCCCCGTTGACCACAAAATTCAACATTTGACCTAGTTTTGACCCAGAGTTGACTCTTTGGACCTTGGGTTGACTTTTGACCCAAATTTTACCGGTTTGACCCGTTTGACCTAGAATAACCCTAGAAGCTTATTTTTAGTTATTTTATATTTGTTTAACTCTTAAGAACCCCGTTTAACCTTGCTTTTCGTAATAGGTCCTTGCGACGCCAGTCCGGATCTCGATTCTCACTAGTTGCTCAGGAGTCAGGCGAGTACTACCTCTGATTATTTTTATTTCATGATAGCATATATATTACCTGTTCTAGAACTGTAATACTTGATTTTTACACATCATTTCACGAGCTGGTACTAGTTGGATCTCATTATGAGATGTTATCCCCCTTACCGTGTTCAGCGGATACTCTATTATTTGTATTTTATCATGTGCTTCGGGTATTGATTCTCATGTGCTATCATGTGCTTCGTGTGCTCTCGCCTTCATGTGCACGAGTTATTTATCATGTGCGTAGCGTGTCATGGTTAGATCCAAGAGTATTAGTAGAGAGGGGAGTAGAAGTTGGTTATGTGATCAAAGCCAAACAGTATTCATGTATATGTCGGTTATGCAACTCACGCATAACGGAGTTATCATAGATTATTCATGTGCAACCTAAGCCGATCACATAACGAACTTGTGCTCAAGGCACTTAGCTAGTATTTCTATTTTCTCACATGTAATTACTTCTCTACTACTTGTATTATTCTCCAGTTTTACATTGCAGTTACTTTATCAGTTCTACCATATATTCACTTTCATGTGCATCTTGTATTCTTTTCTTTTGCTAGTCGTATATACCTTACCATGTATTTGGAGTTGATTTCAGAGTTATGTACTTCGCTCCAGTCCTGACTGGACATATTTTTTCCAGAGGATCCTGAGGATTTTTGCCCGACCTACTACGGGCCAGGTGTCGAGAAGTATTGCGACCCTGAGATTGAGGAGGAGCCCATCCCAGTCGAGGAGACGCCGCTAGCGCCCTAGTGTAGCTAGGTGGGTTTCACTGGGTTATTCCAGTTGGTGTTTTGGATGACTGTATTTATTATTTGTTGCTTCCGTGAGATGTTGTAGACTTATAGACTTGGGCTATATATTTTGGATATTGTACTTACTCTCTTTGGTTCTTTGTTTCTTTATTTTTTTGTTGATATCTTATCGTGCTTTACTCTTCCCCTAGTTTTTGTGATTGAGTTTATATATATTATGTTGTTTCCCTCCTTTTGGAGAGGTTATCTTGACAGGTTATTGTGAGATATTTATAGTCGTGACCTAGAACGGACCTAGACAGTGTTCTATCGCCGATTCTGCGGCGTAGGCTGGACGTACCTATGACTCATGTCCGATTTTTCGGGTGCGGGTCGTGACACATCCATGAGACAACGGGTTTGAGATCCCGAAACAACGTCATGGTGAGAAACGCATGTGACCTCCCGGAAGATGGTCAAGCACCTGAGCAGGAGAATCACCCATGGAGGGCTCGTATGGATTTGTCTAGCTCGAGTGAGGAGATCGATGAACTCTAATGTGGGGTTGTGATGAGAGTGACATGTTGTTGAACCGACGAGACTCGAGGAGTTCACAGATTAGTTGTCTGAGGTTAATTGATTCTTGACTACATGAAGATCCTGACGAGAGGGTAGGTTTATGGTTTTGTCAATTAAAGTCAAAGACATTGGCTTGGTGGGATAGACTGCATGATGAGTGAGACAAGAAAGAAAGAGACATCACCTCATAGAGGAAGATACAAAAGAAGTTGAAGGAATACTTCCTACCCGACAATTATTGAACAAAACATTTTCTAGCAATACTAGATGTGTGCACAAGGGCAATAAAGCATTAACGAGTATACCATGGAGTTATTACATCTTGCCAAGTCAAACCATCTCGACGAGACCTAAGAGCAACATGTATCTCGTTTCATAGATGAAATCAAGCCAACAATTAGAGATCATATATGATCTCAATGCATCCCTAACATAACGGGGGACAAAAATCTAGCATTAAAAGCCGAGCAACTATTGCAAGAAAAATAGAAGACGAACAACAAATCAAGGTCGCAATCAAAGTGGTAGATTAGTGAAAGACTAAAGAAACAGAGGATGCCTCTAAAGAGGAGAGGGCGACGGAGAAGACGAAGGGAAAGAAATCCATCGAGGCAACTACCAGATCCAACAGCCCGAATGTTAAACCTCTCCTTGGTAAGTGCTTCAAATTTAATCACCTGGGTGATCGATCAAGTTATTGTCCACCGCTTCCAGAACTAAGGTTTATGGACAATCTAAATTAAAACTAGAGGGCTTCACTTATTCTAGTTTTCAGTATAAAAATAATAGCAAGTCAAATTCTAGGTTTATATTTACCATGAATAATGGATTAGTGATTTGAAAGAGTTTCAAGCAAGAGACAACCACTAACTCTACTACATAGGTCAAATAAGTTGCTATATCCGAACCGCTAAAGAGGATGTTTTGATGAAGAAGTTTATTAGTGAACTTAGGATAGTGCCTAGCGTAAAAGATCCAATTGTGTTTTATTATGCCAATAATGGATCTATTACGTACACAAGCTACAGAACCTCGGTCTTATCGTAAATGTAAACATATATTGCAGCGCTACTTCTTGATTCACGAGTTCAATGGTCGCAACGACATTGCAATTGAACGAGTTCCGACTGTAGCATCCGCTTCTAAAATGTCCTAATTAAGACAATAAATATTAAAGTAGAATTAGACAGAGAAAGTGTGAGATGTATGTAGACGAGAAGACGAGCAAGACAATTATAAGTATTATAGTTATATTTTTTTGTCTTTATTATACTATATAATTTGAACATATAACTCAGGATAGTTGAAAAAACTTGGGATAGACCAAAAAACATAGGTTATTTGAAAACATCATCGGTATACATGCTGTGTTTTTGTCTCTACAGACTGAGGCATCCTCTCGGATCACTCAAGATGAGGTGGACAAGAGAGTCGGGCAGTCTCATGAGACCGTTAAAGATAAAAATATTTGGTTAAAGGTCATTAGTATGAGAGGGGAGAGAGGATGCATATGTGCATTGGCTCCTTAGCATTGCATGCAGAAGTGTTTTCTAGACCTCCTCAGCCCACTTCTTCTGCTCCGCCTCCTCCGAATTTCGTTTTAGCACAATTGGTTACCACTATTACCAGACTTTAGTCAACTATATATATATAGCTAGTTACTTATATGTGTGTGAGTATATATATATATATATATATATATATATATATATATATATATATATAGTTGTGAGAGAAGTATATATATACATAGATGTGTAGTATTGTGTTTGATGTGTTGTGTCTGTGTGTGGTGTGTGAGGGGCATTATGGCAGTGTTGAGGGACTTGAGCAGCAAGTCGAGCTCGTGCATCAGGATATGCACAGCAAGTATCAACAAGGTGGCTCGATAATTCGGTGAGAGAGGGAGCAACAAAGGCTCGAGCACACTGCTCAGGTGTGCAGTAGTGTCAGCATGAATGAGGCTCCTGTAGTTCAGTAAAACTAAGGAACGTACACTACAGCTTTGAGCCCGAGCAGGAGTTCAGTACAACTGAGGAATGCACACTGCAGCTTTGAGCCCGAGCAGCAGTTCAGTGTAACTGAGGAACGCACACTACAGCTTTGAGCCCGAGTAGCAGGTTCAGTGCACAAGGCCCTCGGCTACACAGCAGGCATCGGGTTCAGCTGTGTAGAAGGACTGCACAGCTAACTGCATTCAGCAAAGACTCAGAGAGTATCCAGTTCAGTTCAGTTCAGTTCAGTGCAAGTATCACAGTGATATCAGTCCACTGTGCTGTGCCCGAGCACAGTAACAGTTTCAGTCTTTCACTGTGCAGTTTCAGTTAGTTTCAGTGAGGTTCGTTTCAGTCGTTGAGTTTTACTTGGGATCAGATATATTGGTCAGTTAGTTTCAGTGGTTAGCAATTAGTTATTTGTTTAATTATTAGTAGTAGATAGGATTAGTGATAGTTAGTTTAATGTTAAGTATTGTGTAGTTGAGGTAATTGGTATGTTATGGTTAGTAGTTTAGCTATATGTATATTGTATTAGTTAGTGTGGTATTGTATTGATTAGATGGTTACTCTTGAGCATTATATTATAGTTAGTTTCCTATATATATATATATATATATATATATATATATATATATATATATAGTGTTAGTTATTGTTAGTATTAGTTTGGGATTTATATTGTGTATTAGCTATATCAATAGTGGTTTGGTTACCTCGGGATTCCAAGGTATTACCAACGTATTAGGCCGATACCCATGGTATTGAGTTTGGGTATCAAGATAGGTATGATACGCATTGGTACAAGGCCAAGGTATCATATTTCATTTGCATTGATATAGTATTGTAATATTTGACTTTTATATAGATCTAAAATACTATTTTCATATAAATGAACTTGTGTATCTTAGGATACGACTTTTTGAATGTCTTTTAGTATCATAACTTAGCTAGTATAGCATAGCTTCATAGTGCATCGACTTAGTAACTTAGTATTAGACTCTTGCAACCTAGATTTTATTGGTTTGACCTAGAAATGGCGTATTGACCTAGAATTGCATTATTTTAGCTGATTTTTATTCTTAAAACTTGTATTGATGCAATGTACCATATATAGGTCTGTGTGACACCAGCTTGGGCATCGAGAGACACACTGTAAACCCCCTCGACCAGTTTAGGGTTAAATTGATTTAAAACCGGAGACTTGGATTTATTTGAACTTAATTAGAAATTGTGTGAGGCAAATTTTATGTACCCCTCTGACCATGGTGTAACCCTAGCTACGACATGTTCGTTAATTTTCGCCCTGCGCATTCAATTATTAATCTAATAAATTTTTGGAGACCAAATTCACCCTAAACAGGACTTAACCAAACCATGCATTCTTCATTGGACCGTCCCATCCCAACAAAGTCTAGACAGGCCCCAAGGAGCCCAGGCCAGCCCAAACTTCGAGGTCAGCCCATAATTCCCTCTCCTATATAAATACACATACCCTCCTATTGAAACCCTAAAAAGAAACCTAAAACACCTAGCCGAAACTTCCTTCTTAAACTCGAGCACCCCTTCCCCTTTCCCCCGGCCGGACATCCACCACCACCTTAAGCCACTACCACCACAGCCCCTCGTTCGCCTGCACAGCGCGCCCGACCACCGTCTCCACCATCCCGACACCACCAGCCACTCAACCTACACCACCGCCAAACACCACCTGTCACGACCCGCACCCGAAAAATCGGGCATGAGTCGTGGGTACGTCCAGCCTACGCCGCAGAATCGGCGGTAGAACGCTGTAAAGGTTCGTTCTAGGTCAACAATCTATATAACTCATAAAACCTGTTAATATAACCTCTCCGAAAGGAGGGTAACCACACAGTATATATAAACTCTCAATCACAATAACTAAGGAAAGAATAAAAGTACGATAAGATATCACAAAGAAAAAAAGAAACGAAGAGCAAGACAATATCCCAAAATATACAGTCCAAGTCTACAATATCACATAAGCAACAAAATAATAAATACAGTACAGACATCCAAAAATTAACTTGGAACAACCCAGGAAAACCCACCTAGCTAACTAGGGTGCTAACGGCATCTCCTCGACGGGCTCCTCCTCAGTCTCGGGGTCACAACACTCCTCGACGCCCGGCCCGTAGAATGTCGGGCAAAAATCCTCAGGATCCTCTGGAAAAAATATGCTCAGTCAGGACTGGAGCGAAGTACATAACTCTGAAAGCAACTCCAAATACATGGTAAGGTGTATATGACGAGCAATAGAAAAGTATACAAGATGCACAGGAAATAAATACATGATAGATAAGGTAAGTAGCTGCAATGTAAACTGCAGAATAATACAAGTAGTAGAGAAGTAACTGCATATGAGAAAACAGGAATACTAGCTAAGTGCCTTGAGCACAAGTTCGTTATGTGATCGGCTTAGGTTGCACATAAATAATCTATGATAACTCCGTTATGCGTGAGTTGCATAACCGACATACACATGAATATTGTTTGGCTTTGATCACATAACCAACTCCTACTCCCCTCCCCCACTAATACTCTTGGATCCAACTACGACACGCTACGTACATGATAAATAGCTCGCGCACATGAAGACGAGAGCACAAGAAGAACATGATAGCACATGAGTATCAATACCCAAAGCACATGATGAAATACACGTGATAGAGTACCCACTAAACACGGTAAGGGGGATAGAATCTCATGACGGGATCCACTAGTACCAGCTCGTGTAACAATATGTCAGAATCAAGTAATATAGTTCTAGAACAGGTGATATAAATGCTATCATGAAATAGAAACTATCAGAGGTAGGTACTCGCCTGACGTCCTGAGCAACTGATGAGGATCGAGATCCGGACTGGCATTGCAAGAACCTACTGCGAAAAACAGAATTAAAAAAGGGTTATAAAGAGTTAAATTGATATAAAATAACTAAAAATAGGGTCCTGGAGGTATTCTAGGTCGAACGGGTCAAACCGGTGAAAGTTGGGTCAAAAAGCCAACCCGTGGTCCAAAAAGTCAACTCTAGGTCAAAACTAGGTCAAATGTTAACTTTTACAGTCCACGAGGACAATTATGGTCAATGCTAGGTCAAACTAGGGTACCCCTAAAATTCTAGGTCAAAACTAGCTCATTAAGCTAGTAAACCAACAAACTCGCCTCCTCGAAATACCGGGATACCCTCGGTATCCGATACCTCGACCTAAGCTACGCACCCCGTCTAAACCCGCTAAAACCTATGCTAGCACAGGTAAATATATACACACATACATATAAAAATAACTCTAAACCTATTCCTAGGAAATTGCTCAAAAACCCCGCTCGAGACTCAATACCTTGGATATCTCAAGGTATTGAGATACCTTGTTATCTCAAGGTATTGAGATATCCTCCAATACCCCTCTAACTACCCCTCTAGTTAACAATTTAAACATATAGACACCTAGGTATATATATCTAGGCTAATATATATATATACAAACACACACACACACACACACACACACACACACACATATATATATATATATATATATATATATATATATATATATATATATATATATATATATATATATATATATATATATATATATATATATCTATAAATATACATCACACATACACACATACATATATATCCATACACACTCTCATATATGTATATCTATATCTAGTATTTATACCTCAATCTAGCTATATGTATATATATATATATATATATATATCTATACATATAGATAGATATAACTATCTATCTATCTATTGATCTATCTATCTATTGATCTATCTATCTATTTATCAATCAATCAATCAATCTATCTATTTATCTATCTATCTATCTATCTATCTATCTATCTATCTATCGCCCCTCGCTACCCGCCTCGCCCAGCTGCTGCTACTGCGAATGCTGCAAATGCTGCTGCTGCTGCTGGCAGCGAGCTGCTGACGTGGCGCTGCGGCGCCTGCTGCTACTGCTGCCTTTGCACTGTGCTGGCCCCCCTTGCTGCCAAAGCTGCTGTGCTCACTACAGCCTCCCATTCAGCTACTGCTAGCTGCTACATTGCTGCGCCGCGCTTTGCTGCTAGCCCACAAGCCACTGCCACTGCACCTCCCAACTGCTCCCCCCTCGACACACCAACAAGCACACACAGACACACAAACACAGACACACACATATATACATACATACATATATATATATATATATATATATATATATATATATATATATATATATATATATATATATATACAAACATATATATACATATATATACGCACAACTATATATATATATATACACACACACTTATACATATATACTTACACACACACACACACACACACACTTATGTATATAAGTACACACACACACACATGTATATACAAACACACATATCTATATATATATATATACACACACAAACCCATATATATATATATATATATATATATATATATATATATATATATATATATATATATATATATACACACACACACACACACACACACACACACACTCATATATATACATATATATATATATACACAAGCACTCACTTATATACATATACACCTACACAAATATATGTATATACACACATATATATATATATACATACAACACATATCTATAAATATATATATAGAGAGAGAGACACATACATATATACATATATATATAGACACATATACACAAACACAATACAACACACAACACAACACTCATAATACCCCACCAACACGCGCAGAACCACCCCTACACGCAAAAACACACATATATATATAAAATATAACCCAAGAACTCTAGCACACACTCTCCGAAGCAAATCCAACATGCGCACAAGCCCGAAACTAAGAAACCAAGTCGAAATGGCCATTCGGTCATTTCGACGAACACGTGGTGTGCGGTTCAGAAAACCTCCTGAAACGCACACCAAACCAACTCGAAATCGGCCCAAAATTTACCCACGGGATCTAAACGATGTCTAGATCCTAGAATAAATGCTAACTTGTCAATTCTAGACCCGTGGCAAAAACGCACACGCACATAGAACCGGCGATGACGAAAACCCTGAAAATGCCCGAAACGCCCATTTCTCCGCGACACGACTTCACGTGTCCGAACGGAGATATGCACTAACCCTCAAGACACCCGATAACGCCTTTATAGGTCCGTCTAACCTAGGACATCATCTAAAATTGGGCCAATCTCAGATTTCACCCGAAATTGACACAAAACCTAGTGTCAAAGTCTCCAAACACAACCAAACTTGTTACAACTTCCTCCCACGGGTAGCCTTAGGGTCTAGGAAGTTTCTAAACCACTAATTACACTACATAAGAGTAATTAGTAAGAGGAAAGCTAGGGTTTACCTCTTGGAAGTTGGAATTCCAAGGCCAAAGTCTCCAAATATCTTGAAATCACCTCCCTCAAGCTCCAAGCCTCCAAATCAAGCCTCCACACTAAGTCTAGGCTCTACACACCTAGGTTAGAGAAAATCAAAAGGTTAGGTTTCACATCCATGGAGAATAGAAGAAGAAAGAGGAGAAATGGAGAACTTAGTTGAAACTTGGAAGAAGGAAGAAGAAGAGTGGAGAATGGAGTGTGGAGAAGAAGAAGAAGTGAATATGGAATGGAGAAGAAGAGGGGCTACTGTGGTCGGGTCCAGGTCTGGGAATTGGCCGACCATAGCATGTACAAAGGGGTTTTACATAATGCAAATGACCAAAATACCCTCTCCTAACTTGGGTTTTGGGTTTAGGGTTCCAAAAGCACTCAAACTAACTCCCAATCTCTCCAACTAGCCTATTAAAAATATAATAAATATTCTAAACCAAAAAATAGGTCTCACAAGGGTGTGGGTTGGGTCGGACATGGGTCCACTAGGGTCTGACATGGGGTCCAGGCTAGCCAAAATCCTAAAATAATAAATAAAAAATACAACCATCAATTAAATATAAATAATACACAATTTACCAAATAAAAATAAAAAAAATCCTATTTTCTAAAATCGGGTAATGACAAGCCTACCCTCCTTAAAATAATTTCGTCCTCGAAATTAAAAAGACAAAACTAGGATAGGAATGCAAGAAAAGAACCATACCTTAGGGCTCGAAAAGATAGGGATATTGCTCGCGCATTTCATCCTCCCCCTCCCAGGTCGACTCACCTGGAGAGTGATGCGTCCACGCGACGCGAACCAAGGAAATTGTCTGGTTCCTTAACACCTTCTCCCGTCGATCCAGAATCTCCACTGGCTGCTCTGGATAGCTAAGAGTAGGGCCCACCATGATCTCTGAGTGATCCAATACGTGACTTGGATCCGTCACGTACCGTCTCAACTGCGACACGTGGAACACATCATGAACTCCCTCTAGCATAGGCGGCAAATCTAGCCTATACGCCACAGCGCCGACCCTCTCAAGGATGTGGAAGGGTCCGACGAAACGTGGGCTAAGTTTCCCGCCTCCACCGAAGCGAATAGTGCCCCGCATCGAAGAAATACTCAGGAAAACCAGATCACCAACCTAGCACAAACAAGGTCTCAGCACTTAATGTATAATAAGCAATCATAAGCAAACACCAAAACAAAATCTAAATTCTAAGCTATACCTCAAACTCCAAAGATTTCTGGTGGCTATCGGCCCAATGCCGTTGCCTGTCCTGCGCCACCTGAAGTCTATCTCTAATGAGCTTGACCTTCTCCGCCACATCCACCACCATCTCCAGGCCAAGCAAAGCTCTCTCACCTACATCATCCTATGATAACGGAGTGCGACACCTCCGTCCATACAACGCCTCGAATGGTGACATCTCGATACTGGCTTGGTAGCTGTTGTTGTAAGCAAACTCTACCAAGTGCAAGTGATCCTCCCAAGAGCCTCTGAAATCTAAAACACAAGTGCGAAGCATGTCCTCAAGTGTCTGAATGGTCCTTTTTGACTGACCATCTGTCTGCGGGTGATATGCAGTACTAAACTTGAGCTGGGTGCCCAAGCTAGCCTGCAGACTCCTCCAGAAATACGAAGTAAAGCGACTATCCCGGTCTGACACTATGCTCACAGGAACTCCATGCAGTCTGACTATCTGGCGCATATACATCTATGCTAGTCTCTCTGTAGACGTACCCACTTTGAATGGTAGAAAGTAGGCCGATTTGGTCAACCTGTCCACGATGACCCAAATCGCATCATTCCCGCCTGGAGAACGGGGAAGTCCAGAAACAAAATCCATGGTCACATGCTCCCATTTCCACTCTGAAATGGGTAACGGCTGGAGCAAACCTCCTGGCCTCTGCCTCTCCGCCTTCACCTGCTGACTCACTAAGCATCGGAATACGAAGCGTGCTACCTCCCGCTTCATCCCGTACCACCATACATGCAACCTTAGATCTCTATACATCTTGTTGGTACATGAATGCATAGAATACTGGGATCGATGTGCCTCCTGAAGAACCTTCTCGTGCAACGACCCACTCGGCACACACAACCTAGTACCATGCCGCAATGAACCATCATCAGCAATGGTGAAGTCATCTGATAATCCAATCTGAACCTGCGCCCTGATGCTCCTCAGAGACTCATCCTCAAACTGTGTAGCCCTGATCCGGTCTACCAACTCTGACTGAATCTGCAGTACCTACATCTGTATCTCAACTTCAGACACTATCACCTCAATGCCCAAGATCTCTAGATCTGCCAGAAGATAACGATCTGTAGTCAGGCACATAGCTACCGGATACCTGCTCAGCGCATCCGCAATTACGTTCGCCTTCCCTGGATGGTACTGCAACAATATTTCGAAGTCTTTCATCAACTCCAACCATCTCCTCTGCCTCATGTTTAGCTCTTTTTGGGTAAACACATACTTTAAGCTCTTGTGATCTGTGAAGATCTCCACACGCTCTCCGTATAAATAGTGTTTCCACAACTTCAGAGCAAAGATGACCGCTACCAACTCCAAATCATGGGTAGGGTAATTCTTCTCATGATGATGTAATTGCCTAGAAACATAGGCAATCACCCTCCCATTCTGTTGCAACACACAACCTAGTCCCTTCCCCGATGCATTACTATAGATAGTGAATCCTCCAGATCCTGATGGCAACGTCAATACTGGAACTGTCGTCAACCTCCTCTTTAGCTCATCAAAGGTGATCTGGCACTCCTCTGATCAAACAAACTCCACATCCTTCCGGGTCAGCCTAGACAACAGCTCTGCAATTCGAAAAAAATCCTGAACAAATCTCCTGTAGTAACCTGCCAGTCCCAGGAAACTCCTGACCCCGGCTACTAAACTCGGAGCACTCCATGCCTCAACTGCCATGATCTTTCTCGGATCCACCGAGATCCCCTCTCCAGTCACCACATGACCAAGGAATTCAATATTGTCAAGGAAGAACTCATACTTCGAAAGCTTTCCATAAAGCTTCTCCTTCCTGAGAGTCTCTAGCACTATCCTCAGATGCTCCTCATGCTCCTCTGGGGTCTTCGAATACACCAAGATGTCATCTATAAACACCACCATAAAGCTGTCCAGATGCTGATGGAACACCTTGTTCATCAAATTTATGAACACTACCGGGGCATTAGTCAACCCAAACGGCATATGAGCTCATATTGTCCATACCTAGTCCGAAAAGCTGTCTTCAGAATATCCTCCATCATGACCTTCACCTGGTGGTAGCCTGTCCTCAGATCAATCTTGGAAAATACCCTCGTTCCGCTCAACTGGTCAAAAAGATCATCAATACGTGGCAGCGGATACTTGTTCTTGATTATGAGGTTGTTCAGAGCCCTGTAGTCAATACACATCTGTATCGACCCATCCTTCTTCGGCACAAAAAGTACCGGAGCACCCCACGAAGAAGAACTAGATCTGATAAATCCCTTGCCCTGAAGCTCATCCACCTGCTTCTTTAACTCTACCAACTCACTATTGCTGACTCTATAGACGTGCTGGGATATCGACTCCGCGCCTGGCACCAAGTCTATAGAGAACTCCATATCTCGGTCCGGAGGTAACCCTGGCAACTCCTCCAGAAAGACATCCATGTACTCCGCTATCAGTGGATGTTGCAACCTCGGCTCTACCACCAGGGCTCCGCAGAAGACTCTCTCACTCTGCTCCGCTGCTCCTCTGGCAAACTCAAACTCTGGCTCACCCGGTAGACTAAATAATACTCTACCTCCACGATAATCTATACTAGCACAATGCATACTCAACCGATCCATCCCGAGTATAATATCGTAGCTCGGAAGTGGCATTACGAGTAGGCACACACTCAACTCCCGACCTCCAAAGGTAACTCTCCGATCTCTGCAGACATCACTGACTAGGATGATGCCACCCCGGTCGTGATCTTGCACAGTCTAGCTAAAGGTTCAGCAACAAGATGGTGTCTGACAGCAAAAGATACAGACACAAAGCTATGGAAAGCACCGGAATCAAATAAAGCAAGTGATGGAATGGAATCAAGAAGAACAGAACCTGAGATCACATCACCAACGATACAAGATACGATATCATCAAAGAAGGACAATAATATTGCAAAAGAAACAATTTCAAAAAAAATAAAGATGACAAAAATCAGGAAGGGTCCTAGTTGTGATTGAGCACACTCTCTCTCAGCCTATATCCTATATCCTATTGCAGGCAAACCTAAAAACTAGACCTGCATGGGCCACCACCAAAAATGTGCCATGACCCGCACCCAAAAAATCGGGCATGAGTCGTGGGTACGTCCAGCCTACGCCGCAGAATCGGCGGTAGAACGCTGTAAAGGTTCGTTCTAGGTCAACAATCTATATAACTCACAAAACCTATCAATATAACCTCTCCAAAAGGAGGGCAAACACGCAGTATATATAAACTCTCAATCATAATAACTAGGGAAAGAATAAAAGCATGATAAGATATCACAAAGAAACAAAGAAACGAAGAGCAAGACAATATCCTAAAATATACAGTCCAAATCTACAATATCACAGAAGCAACAAAATAATAAATATAGTACAGACATCCAAAAATCAACTTGGAAAAACCCAGAAAAACCCACCTAGCTAACTAGGGTGCTAACGGCGTCTCCTCGACGGGCTCCTCCTCAGTCTCGGGGTCACAACACTCCTCGACGCCCGGCCCGGAGAATATCGGACAAAAATCCTCAGGATCCTCTGGAAAAAATATGCCCAGTCAGGACTGGAGCAAAGTACATAACTCTGAAAGCAACTCCAAATACATGGTAAGGTGTATATGACGAGTAATAGAAAAGTATACAAGATGCACAAGAAATAAATACATGATGGAGCAGGTAAAGTAGCTGCAATATAAACTGCAGAATAATAAAGTAGTAGAGAAGTAACTGCATGTGAGAAAACAGGAATACTAGCTAAGTGCCTTAAGCACAAATTCGTTATGTGATCGGCTTAGGTTGCACATGAATAATCTACGATAACTCCGTTATGCGTGAGTTGCATAACCGACATACACATGAATATTGTTTGGCTTTGATCACATAACCAACTCCTACTCCCCTCCCCCACTAATACTCTTGGATCCAACCATGACACACTACATACATGATAAATAGCTCGCGCACATGAAGGCGAGAGCATAAGAAGCATATGATAGCACACGAGAATCAATACCCGAAGCACATGATGAAATACACGTGATAGAGTACCCGCTGAACACAGTAAGGGGGATAGCATCTCATGACGGGATCCACTAGTACCAGCTCGTGTAACAATATGTCAGAATCAAGTATTACAGTTCTAGAACAGGTGATATAAACGCTATCATGAAAAGGAAACTATCAGAGGTAGGTACTCGCCTGACGTCCTGAGCAACTGATGAGGATCGAGATCCGGACTGGCATCGCAAGAACCTATTACGAAAAACAGAATTAAACAGGGTTCTAAAGAGTTAAACTGATATAAAATAACTAAAAATAGGGTCCTAGAGGTATTCTAGGTCGAACGGGTCAAACCGATGAAAGTTGGGTCAAAAAGTCAACCCATGGTCCAAAAAGTCAACTCTAGGTCAAAACTAGGTCAAACGTTGACTTTTACAGTCAACGAGGACAATTATGGTCAACGCTAGGTCAAACTAGGGTGCCCCTAAAATTCTAGGTCAAAACTAGCTCATTAAGCTAGTAAACCAACAAACTCGCCTCCTCGAGATACCGGGATACCCTCGGTATCCGATATCTCGACCTAAGCTACGCACCCCGCCTAAACCCGCTAAAACCTATGCTTGCACGGGTAAATATATACACACATACATATAAAAATAACTCTAAACCTATTCCTAGGCAATTGTTCAAAAACCCCGCTCGAGACTCAATACCTTGGATATCTCAAGGTATTGAGATACCTTGTTAACTCAAGGTATTGAGATATCCTCCAATACCCCTCTAACTACCCCTCTAGTTAACTATTTAAACATATAGACACCTAGGTATATATATCTAGGCTAATATATATATATACAAACACACATATATATACATACCTACATATCTATATCTATATACCTAGATATCTATATATATACATCACAAATACACACATACATATATACCCATACACACTCTCATATATGTATATCTATATCTAGTATTTATACCTTTATCTAGCTATATGTATATATATCTATTGATATAGATAGATATAACTATCTATCTATCTATCTATCTATCTATCTATCTATCTATCTATCTATCCATTTATCTATCTATATATCTATCTATCTATCTATCTATCTATCTATCTATCTATCTATCTATCTATCTATCAATCAATCAATCAATCAATCAATCAATCAATCAATCAATCAATCGATCTATCGATCGATCTATCTATCTATCTATCTATCTATCTATCTATCTATCTATCTATCTATCACCCCTCGCTACCAGCCTCGCCAAGCTGCTGCTGTTGCGAATGCTACATACGCTGCTGCTGCTAGTGCTACTGCTGCTGCTGTTGGCAGAGCGCTGCTGCCGCGGCGCTGCGGCGCCTGCAGCTGCTGCTGCCTCTGCACTATGCTGGCCCCTCCTTGCTGCCAAAGCTGCTGTGCTCACTGCAGCCTCCCATTCAGCTACTGCTAGCTGCTACATTGCTACGTCGCGCTTTCCTGCTAGCCCATAAGCCACTGCCACTGCACCTCCCAACTGCTCCCCCCTCGACACACCAACAATCACACACAGACACACAAACACAGACACACACATATATACATATATATATATATACAAACATGTATATACATATATATACACACAACTATATATATATATATACATATATATATATATATATATATATATATATATATATATATATATATATATATATATACACACACACACACACACACACACACTTATACATATATACTTACACACACACACACTTATGTATATAAGTACACACACACACAAGTATATACAAATGCACATATCTATATATATATATAAATACACATATCTATATATATATACACACACAAACCCATATATATATATATATACACATACACACAGATATATATATATATATATATACACACACACACACACTCATATATATACATATATATATATAATATATATATACAGAAGCACTCACTTATATACATATACAACTACACAAATATATGTATATACACACATATATATATATATATATAAATACAACACATATCTATAAATATATATATAGAGAGAGACACACATACATATAAACATATATATATAGACACATATACACATATACACAAACACAAAACAACACACAACACAACACTCACAACACCCCACCAACACGCGCACAACCACCCCTACACGCACAAACACGTATATATATATAAAATACAATCCGAGAACTCTATCACACACTTCTCGAAGCTAACCCAACGAGCGCACAAGCCTAAAACTAAGAAACCAAGTCGAAATGGCCGTTCGGTCATTTCGACGAACACGTGGTGTGCGGTTCGAAAAACCTCCTGAAACGTACACCAAAATAACTCAGAATCGGCCCAAAATTTACCCACAGGTTCTAAACGATGTCTAGATCCTAAAAAAATTGCTAACTCGTCCATTCTAGGCCCGTGACAAAAATACGCACGCACATAGAACCGACGACGACAAAAACCCCAAAAATGCCCGAAACGCTCATTTCTCCGCGACACGACTTCACGTGTCCGAACGGAGACACGCACTAACCCTCAAGACACCCGACAACGCCTACCTAGGTCCGTCTAACCTAGGGCATCACCCAAAATTGGGCCAATCTCGGATTTTACCCGAAATTGACACAAAATCTAGTGTCAAAGTCTCCAAACACAACCAAACTTGTTCCAACTTCCTCCCACGGGTAGCCTTAGGGTCTAGGAAGGTTCTAAACCACTAATTATACTACATAAGAGTAATTAGTAAGAGGAAAGCTAGGATTTACCTCTTGGGAGTTGGAATCCCAAGGCCAAAGTCTCCAAATATCTTAAAATCACCTCCCTCAAGCTCCAAGCCTCCAAATCAAGCCTCCACACTAAGTCTAGGCTCTACAAACCTAGGTTAGGGAAAATCAAAAGGTTAGGGTTCACATCCATGGAGAATAGAAGAAGAAAGAGGAGAAATGGAGAACTTAGTTGAAACTTGGAAGAAGGAAGAAGAAGAAGAGTGGAGAATGGAGTGTGGAGAAGAAGAAGAAGTGAATATGGAATGGAGAAGAAGTGGGGCTGCTGTGGTCGGGTCCAGGTCTGGGAATAGGCCGGCCATAGCATGTATAAAAGGGGTTTTACATAATGCAAATGACCAAAACACCCTCTCCTAACTTGGGTTTTGGGTTTGGGGTTCCAAAAGCACTCAAACTAACTCCCAATCTCTCCAACTAGCCTATTAAAAATATATTAAATATTCTAAACCAAAAAATAGGTCTCACAAGGGTATGGGTTGGTTCAGACATGGGTCCACTAGGGTCTGACATGGGTCCAGGCTAGCCAAAACCCTAAAATAATCAATAAAAAAAATAATACAACCATCAATTAAATATAAATATAATTAATTATAAATAATACACAATTTACCAAATAAAAATAAAAAAAACCCTATTTTCTAGAATCGGGTAGTGACACCACCCGCATCAACATCACCCGCACCAACACCGTCCCCAACCGATCCTGACTGCTCCAACCGCCTGACCACCGCCGCACCCTCTCAGCCATCACTGCCCGCCCGACCAGCGCCACCCCCAACCGCCAGCAACCGCTGCCACTGCTGCTGCTGCCGCTGTGACTACTGCTGCCATCTTGCTGCAGTGCGACGCCGGAGCTCCGCCCACGCCAGTGAACAGCCGTCGACGAGCACAGATCCCCCCCGTTCAGCCACGGTCAGGTAAACACCCTGTTGCCTCTTCTTGTCATCTTGTCATTGAAGTATTGGGTCGTTGTGTCTTATGTCATAGATTTGGATACAAGCTAAATAAGGTGAACCCTATATGTGTATGTATGTATGTATGTATGTTAATTAGATTAGATAATAAATTAGTAATTGCCCTAATGTTATGACCTGATAATAAGGACTTATATTTCACTTAAAAACTTAGACATAGACCAAGTAAACTGTAACATGGGAAATAAGAACTTGTAATTGAATAAAACATAAGCAGTTTCGCAAACCCTAGACGTAGTATTCATTGTCTCAAGGCGCACATTGACCGAGGACAGAACGCGTATACACCCTAGCTACGTGCCACGTGATGCTGTATTCGACCAGTCGTGAACTTGTGACAGTACCCAAGAGTAGCGTCGTAATCATGTGTATATATTGCTTAGTGTCTTATGTCAGCATTGTTATATTATATTGTATATCTAGGGTCTTTGGATCAGCCAGGAGACGCTGTAGGAGCAGGCTATTGGCATTCACAGCTTGAGGACTTAGGCAAGATACCTTGCCATATTTACTGTTTAAATTTAATGCTGCATATGTTATATGTTATCTTGTTGTTCTATTTCATATGACTGTGCACGTCCGAAATTAATTCGGGTGCTATCGTCGGATACGTCGATGATTTAGTATACTTGGCCTAGTCACTAGTAGACTCACCCCAGTTAGGAGGATACGTTGATATCTTCCGAGACCTGACACTCTTATACGTTTGTGATATTCATGTTGGGATGCGGGTCTGCGTATTCGACTAGCTATCGGTGCGTGTGACATGCATCACGGTTAGTACGTAACTCAGGGTATTTTTATTCATAGAGACTGGCATATAGATACGTGGTATGCACTTTGAGTATTCGATTTGTGTATCTACATTGGGCGGGGAGGACCACTAGTAGGAGTATGAGATACACCCATTGGAATCCGTAGTATCCGGAGGAGCCACGGATCCAATGACTCCCTTTATTCAGATTCCCCGTTCTTTAGAGCGGTATGGACGTATATATATATATATTTGCAGATTCTCCGTTCTTTGGAGCGGTATGAACGTTATGCCTACACCTACTCATACGTACCAAAGTTGTCCTCATACTGCGTTCACTTAGATGGTTAGCATACCCTTTATTGCATTTATTTTATTCAGTATTTATATATGGCATACTTCTATGTATCTTGTTACGTCCCTCTGAGGACCTGATACCTTTACAGATTTGGACGAGGCTTACTACCCCACAGTGTACGGACCAGGACAGGAGACGAGGTTCGCTACCGCAGAGGAGTTAGAGGTACAGCCGTCAGAGTTTCCGTGATCACTTGGTAGGCCTTCTTCCTAGGATTGGGTGCATCATTATTTAGTCAACTGATACCCTAGTCATTACTCTTTTTATCTATCTTTTAGTACTTTTATTTCGTCATAGTAGTGGGTTTGTCCCTACCAGACATTCTTGGTTGTACTATGATATTTGAGACTGGCGTTTATGATCCAGTATTTATTTTAGTACTTCTTGCTGTTTATATTATGGATGAGATTAGATTATCTGTTATTGATTTATATGGTACATGTAGTATTTAGGATAGCGTAGCACTCTTCGTTAGGATCTATTAAATTGGAATATCCTCGGAGACGTGACAGCTGGCTATTGCCACGTGACTTAGTCCCGTGTATTTAGGACAGCGTAGCACTCTTCATACACTACTCGTGTTCAGTGTGATATTCGTGTACACCCACTGCTAGTGTTCAGTGGTTATATTTCATGTTCGTAGCGTGTCGTGATTGGATCCATCGATATTAGTTGGGGGTGGGAGAGTAGGAGTTGATTATGTGATCAAAGCCCTATTGTTACATCGTGTACATTATGGTTACATACCTCGCTTGTAATCATCATACCTTATCATATTCACCCAACCCGATCACATAATAAACTTTTATTCTGAGGCACATTAGTTAGTTTAGATTGTAGTTATTTTCATCATATTGTTGATATTCATATTGTTGATCTATATTTCGTATATTACCTGTATATTTATTGTTCATCATTCATATGTTTAGTAATCTTGTATTTTATTTCTATTATCAGTTTTATATGCTCGATTATGCTATTGAAACTGCTTTCAGAGGTATATGCTTCGCTCCAATCCTGACTGGATATTTTTTTTCAGATGACTGGCTTCTAGAGCAGTGTTCCATATTCTACAGGCCGCAGGACGATGTACCTATAGAGGATACTCCTATAGACTAGGAGGACTTAGTTGCAGAGCCCGAGGAGGTCTAGTTATATTTGTGTTGGATTGTATTAGACTATTCTTTTGATAGATTCATAACTTGTATATTATTTTAGATTATGGATTGTATCTTATTCTTTCCTTTGCTATTCCATTCGTGTATTATTCTTTCTTAGTTTGTTTTGTGATTGAGATTAGTTATACTTGTGATATACCATATTGTTTCTCCGTTTGGAGTTGAGATGATTGACAGGTACCATATTATATGGTTGAGATGTTAGATAGTTAGAAATGACCCAGACAACGTTCTACCGCCGATGCTATGGCGTAGGCTGGGCGTAATCACGTACTCATGCCCGAATATCTGTATGCGGGTCATGACAACTAGAAAAGGTAGATAAATACAATATAAACTGGAAAGATAAGTACATGCAATATGAAATAAATTGTAGGTAAGAGAAACTAGAATACTAGCTAGGTGATTTAGAGTACACGTTCGTTATGTGATCGACTTAGGTTGCACACGAGGTAATTAAGGTAAGTCGATTATACGTGAGGTGTATAATCAACATACACATGAGGTAAATAGGGCTTGATCACATAACCAACTTCTACTCTCCTTCCTCAACCATTACTCATGGATCCAATCATGACACGTTACGCACATGAATACGTATAGTCTAACTAGCACAAGGAATAATGGATGCATATGAAGCACATAAAATTAATAACCGATGCACATGATAAAATATATGTGAAGGAGTACCCGCTGAACACGGTAAGGGATAACAGATCTTGACGGAATCCATATAGTACCAGTCCGTGTAACCAAGTGTCAGAATCAAGTACGCAGTTATAGAACAAGTAATATAATATCATGAAATAAAAACTAACAGAGAGATGTACTCGCCTAGAATCTAGGATAAAATATCAAACTGTATCCGGAATGGTGCTCCAAAGACCTAAATATGGAAAGTTACATCAATATAAGGTTTTGGAAAGATAATAAGTTAAACTAGTTCAATTCTAGGTCATAAAACTAATTCTAAGTCAAACAGTCAAACTAGGTCAACTCTAGGTCAAGCTAGTCAAACTCGGTCAAACTAACTATTTCTAGTTTATATGAGTCCATCTCTAGGTTATTAGTTCCATACACTAATTTCTAGGCTATACTAGCTATATTAGGACACTAGAGTATCAATACTATATATCATCAGAAGATGCACATATACCACATAGACTAGTTACCTTAGTTAATAATAACTCTATGCGAATACCTTGGCTTTGAGCCATCTTGGTATCACACTTACTACCCTCTTGGTATTCAATACCAATTCCCTATGATACCTCATACCCCGCATTACCTTGGTGTCTATCAAGGCACTTACTAGAACCAATATCTAACCATAATAATACTTATATGCACAAATTAGTAAATAACTACAAACTAACAATAACCAACAAACACCCCCTATCTCAGATTCTAATATATATATATATATATATATATATATATATATATATATATATATATATATATATATATATAAGTAACTAATATCAGTTTCCCCTCAACTCTAATCCATAACTTCATATACCAAAAATGATATGCATACCCACATCTCCTTAACACTATCTATCAACACCTAACTAACTGATAACTGAGGCTAACATTAACATATCAATCAAATATGACTAACTAACACTACTAACACCTAGAGCTAACATGTGTATCTATCATCTACTATTAGAAATAACCAATGTTACTTATAACTTACCAACTAACTGTTAATATCTAATCTACTAGTTATAATAACTAACTTAACTAGCTAACTTAATAACTATCTAACACTAAGACAAATAACTAACTAATTAACATAAATCAACCTAATATCTACAACCAATGTAACTGTTAATACACTAATTATCTAATGATCACTAACACTACTAATAGTCCTAACCAGGTCTGTGCATAGCAGCTTCCTGCTTTAATTGATGCCAATGCATCCCATACCCGATACTACTCACTCACAGTCACCAAAGCCCCATACTCGAGCCATCCCATAGCAATGTACCACTGATTGCTAATTGTTATATGTGCTGCTCCCTCATGCCACCTGCACTTGCATTCCCTCACCATTTTTGTTGTTGTATTTTGCTGTCGCAACACAATAGTAGCAGCCTAGATCAAAACCTTGCATCAATTGCAAATACAAAAAATCCCTCAAAGCACACAATAGCAACCCCCTCCTGCTGTAATGGTTGCAGCATCTAATGCTTTTCCTATTGTGCTTTGAGCATATCACTCCAACAGTCCCCATCAGTCCATAACTGATCCTATATTCTTTCCTTCATATGTATCCCATGGTACACACAAGAATAGAACCCCTAATGACAGTTGCAAGCAAAAACAACCAACCAAAGTTCTTCCCATAACCCAAAATTTGGGTAAACCAGTCTCAAAATAGTCCACAGCACTGACCATAACATGCACACTATAAAATAGTCCAAAATTTGAACTAAACAGTCCCCTACTTTCAAGAATACATCTATACACATAGTTTAACACAGCCAATTGAATACAAGCTCATACCCATATGGATATATATATATATATATATATATATATATATATATATATATATATATATATATATATATATAGACATCTCATATCAATACTAATATAGACATACAAAACTCTAAATAGAGTATAGCATATTCCATCAAACACGTGGAGTACATCACATCCGTATTACACTCATTCTATGATACGCTTGTGATATGGCCCTAACACACCACCAAATATCTCACTAGTGATATGAACAAGTCTAGAATCATATTTTTAAGCAATATAAAGTGCTAGCTACTCAACTACGTGTCTGTGTCAAAATATGGCATGTGCACACCCCCGTGTCGAAGGAATAATTTCTAAATCAATCTCTATCATCAAATTGTCATAACACAGCCTACACGTATCCAATTGTGGACACGAATCTAGTCTCACAACACAAAAACATCTATCTAGCCTAATGATAAACACATGGTGTGTCAATCTTGGATTTCTCCCAAAATTGACACAAAATACATGATAACTTTCACAATAGGGGTCCCTAGTAGTCAATTCTTATTTTTATAGGTACCCTAGTCCATAGGTGGGTTCCTAATGATTTAATTACGGATTTATAGTGTAATTAGAAGGGAAATTTTGAATTAAATCTATTGGAAGATAAATTTCTAATGTAAGTCTCTATTTAGACTCAAGAAAGCCTAAACTTGTGCAATCTTCTCCTCCTTATAGATCCTTGCCTCCTATTGCTTCTAGAGTTCCAATGGTGGAGTAGGGATAAATTTGGATAAGATTTGGTAAGGATTTCGTAGAAATTTTATGTAGGTTAAAATTTGGGGATGAACAAATTTTAGATCTAAATTTTGTAATGGAAAGAGAAGGGAGGAGAGAGAGTCTCCCCCTCTTGTGGCCGGCCCCCTTCTTTGGACTCCAAGCAATGTGTAATATCCAATATACCCCTTGGGGATTGTCATAATGAAAAGTAATTAAGGAGGAAGCTTATACTACTAATGGTTGTCTAATTAAATCACTTAACTTAATAAAAATGACTAACTATTTAGCTCAAGTCTAGTCTAACTAATGTTGGTTCATGACAAGTCTAGTTAGGTCCACTAACAACTAGTCTAACTATTGACTAACAACAAACCATTAACCATATACAAGATACAATATATAACTATACCAAATTTATTGTAAAAGTAAATTTAATCCAAATATTTTACTACTAATTATTAAAAATAAAAAAATACTACTCATTATAATTATTTGAAATACCATATTCACAATATTACCAATAATAGAAAAGACAAAAATATTCCTCTCCGGGAAAGTGGTAGTGACAACTCTACCCCCTTTGAAAAAATTTCGTCCTCAAAATTTAAGGCCTCGCGTCTCTCTCTCTCTGGGCCAGTCATCACCATTTCATAGAACTTTTACTACGGTCAAACCCCCAACAATCTTAGTCCAAGACATCCCTATCATATAACACACAATCCTGCAATTCTACTGAAGAAACAACCATGCATGGATATAACCTCTAACTATCATGAATTACAATATCAATCAGGGTCACTTGCTAAATATACTTTAGCTAAATTATTTAACATTATGGGTTACTACGATCAATACTACTGGTATACTATGGTTCTAAGTCATGGACATACTTATCTCACTGGCACACACTACCCATAATACTATACTACACCTCTAGATACTATTTTTCTTTATCTATCTCAGTTCCTGCAATCACCTAAACTGCTTAACCATCCTTATTGCAAATAAACACTTGTGTACCCTATTGGCACACCCTTATCGATCTAGAATACTCTCAATAGGATGCCTACCCAAGTCTTGATACTAACTATAAAAGGGACTAGCTCTTATTTGGCACTTATATGATACTCTCATACTAGGTTACTCATGTCTCTCCTCTATACTTAATATACTAGTCACAAAATGTTCGCATAATACTTGAGATACTTTGGCTCTTGTTACTAGGGTACGCCTTCTATCCTGTTACCTGGTGCAACTCATACTCTAATGATTAATAATCATTTTAGGGTTCTCATCTATACTTAGTATCACAATACATACACAATTACCTTATAGCCATTACAACACCATGATATCTCACTGGTATCCTTATACCCCTCATACTATTCCCTAATATACCCTGGATACAATTACTCCCTAGATACTCTTATTACAGAAATACTAGCTTCGTCATTAGATCATGTCACGTCCCAGTTCCAAATATAAGGAACTGAGCCACGTAGCATTGGTCAGCGGGTACACTTCGACGGGCATCCCAATCTAATGGACCCGACGGAGTGCACCTAAGCGGTAAAGTATAATGATAAAATCCAATAATATAACACATAGACAGTAAAACTAAATCTTATCCATAGATGACTGAAATATAGAGTACATAGAGAAAATTATAACTACTAATGTGTAGAAGGGAAATAAGACAGGAAATATATCATAATACAAATACGAGTAGAGTCACACGGGAATAAACCTGCTAATACAAATACTGAAAGAAGGGAAGCAGAAAGATAAGTAGGGGCGGTAATTGCAAACCAGATAATAATACCGGCCCAGGGTGAAGTCACTACCGGAGATCAAATGAAGTCCTCGGGAAGGATCTCGTCCTCTGCAACAGGTCCTGCTCCTGGATAAACACCCGGTCCATACTCCTCTAGGTAGACCTCATCGCCTAAGCCTGGAAGGGAACCAGGTCCTCAGAGGGATGTAACAAGGTATAAAAACAGTATGCCATAGTATAACAGAAAGGAACAAGTGCAACGCCGGTGTAATCTAGCATAACCACCTAAGTGAGACACAACTTTGAAGACAATGTTCGACGCGTGGGCTTTCCAAATATAAAACTATAGCTCTGAGGCATAGAGACACATAGGGCGTACCATATCTCCGAGCACAGAGTCATATTGGTGATACTACGACTCCGGATACAGGAACACTACATAAATAGGAACATATACATATATATATATAGCGCATGCAGAGTAGCCCAAACGTCTAGTAACCGTCTCTCCCTCCCAAAGCGGTCAACGAGTATTCGCTAAACCTGAACCTCTATCTAACAGTCTCGTCATAATGAAGTAACTATCAACAATCACGACCCTAAAGTCATTCTAGCTTCCGGTCATGCTGATAGTATCAGGATACAGGAAGTCTGGCCCAATGACGGTGTCTGAATGTGTCCTAGGATTTCAATGTAACCAAGTAGGTACATCAAGGTATCGTGAACATCTATTAATCGATACCAGACGTTACCAACGAACGTCTGCATCCGGTTACGACCTGAACGCTAAGTAGCAATTCTGATCCAAAGCACGCACAATATATAGAATAAAATAAATAGTAATATAGAAACTGAGATACCGGATGGTAAGGTATACTTGCCTGGATCCGGATGCTGAAGTCGGGGCTCCGGTACAACGTCCAAGTCCGTGAATTCCGAAGTACCTAGATGCGATATATAAAATTAATCAATAAACTATCACGATGCTATTCTAAAATAAGAGGTGACACACGCCTATCATAGGCTTTTGTCCTAGTTACATATATCTCACATAGACACTAACTAGAGGGTTGACCCAAGTTGACTAAAGTAACGTTGCATCAAATACGATAAAAATTAGTATAACGTCATCAAACAAAATCTCCAATCCCCTAATATTTATCACTATGATTTCAGTCGTTCAAGCTATGATTATCCTCAACCATACCATCCTTGTATTCACAGACGTTATTATGTACATCTAATTTATTCATCCTCAAATAAATTAGTTATAAATTATCAAGCTCATAATAAATAACCGTAATTATAATATTATAACACCATTTCACATATATACCTAACCTCAATATTTACCATAAATATATGCATGTGAAGTATTCATGAAACCCTAACCCTAACTAGGGGGTCTCTAGTACAAGCAACATAACTATACAAAAGAGAAGGGTGAGGAGTTACCCCGGTGGCTGCAGGTGGTGGCAGCGACGATGCTGCGACTTCGGTCAGGGATGTCGTCGACCGCAAGTATTGTGCTTATGTTAACCGAGGTGATGGGGGTGCTCGGCAGCGTGAAAGAGGTATTGCTCGGCTATGTGAAGGAGGTGTAGCTGGAGGTGGTGGTCGTGGGGGTGGTAAAGCTAGTCGTGGAGGTGGTGGTCGTGGTGGCGCTGGCCGTGGAGGTAGTGGTGCGAGGGTGTTGATGATGATGGCGGGTGGAGGTGTAGGAAGTGGTGGTCATGGTGGTCCTGGCCGTGGAGGTTGTGGTAGTGGTGGTGCGAGGTGGATGTAGTGGTGAAGGTGCGGTGAAGGTGGTGGTGAAGGTGGTGGTGAAGCTGCGATGAAGGTGGTGGTGAAGGTGGTCGGTGAAGGTGGTGGAGAAGGTACGGGTGAACGTGGTGGTGAAGGTGGCCGGTGAACGTACGGGTGAACATGGTGGTAACGGTGGCCGGTGAAGGTGGCAGCCGCGTTGGTACAGTGGATGGATGGAGATGGCAGCGGGTGGTGGCGGCATTGGAAGTGGGTGGTGGCCGGAGATGGCAGCGGGTGGAGGTGAAGAAGAAGAAAAAGAAATGAAGAAGAAGAAGTGAAGAAGAAGTAGATTTTCGGCTGGATGAAAATGGAAGAGGGAGGAGAGAGAGAGAGAGAGAGGAGGGGTTTCCTAGGTTTCTCTAGGGATTAGGGTCGGCTACTTTGGGAATGGTGTGAGGAGGTGTTAATATATGGGGATGTATGGTGGTGATGAAGTAGGAATTTGAATCAAGGGTCTTGATTCAACATAAAAAATTGTACCAAGCAAATGGGGAGAGAGAGAGGGACATGACCGGTCATGTGAGGTTGGGGGGGGGGGGTTCTTCATTGGCCTTAACTAATAGGGTGGTGACACCTAGCACCCTATTTGCTATTAAGCCCCTTAACTTTTGGATATTTGCACATGAAGGAAAAGTGGTGAGCATTTGGTGTGGGAAGTGGTGTTTGGTATTTTGTAGGGTGAGGGAGTATTGTGTGTTTTGCATGGGCTTCATGGAAGGGATATTGGGTTAAATTGGGGTTAGGTTGGGATTAGTTTAAGTTTGTGTCCCCAATTTAATTAAATAAAGTATGATGTGCTCTTAAATTAAATGGCGGCACATGGGGTTAGAATTAGGAGTGACACAAAGGTCATGAACGGTGTAGGCTTGGTGTCAGTCTTGGCCCCTTTAATTTGTTCGGCAAAATGGGTTATGTAAACCCCCTCGACCAAATTTAGGTATACCTGGCTTAGATTGAGAGACTAGGGTTAGTTTGGAGCCATTTAGAATTAGAACATAGTATTTTAGATTAATGTACACAATATTCGTATCACTTTGTGCACCTTAACGTTGCTTTGATATTTGAAGCACTACACTAGCATTTTCTTTCAAACAAAATTTACAAACTTTTCCTAGACGTGCCAGCCTTCTATTATGATCTTTGTGTAACTCATAAATACCCTCTCTTGTGCCTCATTTTAGTCGCACAATATTCGTTACAAATATCTATTTTTTAAATCCAAATAAATCCAACTTTGCATCTTTTTTCGTTCCAGTCAAAATTGGAGACATAATCTCGACCTGTTTTATGCAACCCAATTTATGATAATAATCTATTCTGAGTCTACTATGTCCATAACATATGTGTTCCACCCAATTTTGATCCCATGCACTTCCAATTAATTAGTGAACACCATTGATACTAATTTTAATTAAATTGGTGTAATGACTCAACCTAACCCAAAACTAGACCCAACACCAACCCAAACCCCCACTCACACCCTCAAGGTTCATACTAAACACCACATACAATTTTAATCCACTATATCATACCAAATATGGTATTTTTTCCTATCCAATCCCAAACTCTATTATTTGTGTAATTTTCTAATTGTTAAGTGCTTTTGTGCAAATAGGCAATTAGGTGTCCACTACCCATTGGAGCAAAGCCATGAAGAAACCCCCCCTCCATTGTTGACCGATCCCCTAAGTTTTTTTTTGTGCCTATTTTGTGTGTACAACACACCATCTTTTCACCTACCTCATCCACACCCTCCATTCAAAATCTAATCCATCTTAGCCCTCGAATTCTTCAAGAATAATCTTTCCCCCATCCCTAGAAAATGCCTTGTGGCCGGCCCTAATCCCCATGCCTTCCTTCTCTTTCTCTTCTATATAAAACATCTCCTTCCTCTCTCCAATTTTAGCACATCATCACCACCATAACCCAACTGAAACCCTAAATCCTCATTCTTCTTACTCCTGCCATCATTCCTCATCATCTTCTCCTTCCTCCTACAGACCTTCCTTCTTCGGCCACCATCTCCACCAGTCACCATTCCCGCCACCTTCCTCCTCCCTCACTGTTGACCAACCACGATAGCGCCACCACACCCTCCTGCCGACCGCTTCCCTTACCTTCGACAACTCCATCATCATCCCCACGACCACCATCATCACCATCCCGCCATCATAGCACACCACCCCCCTCGAACAGCACCCGCCACCTTCCTCCTTCATCTCCTTCGACCAACCACCGCCAACACCGCCACCCTCGTCAGCCATCCCGACCACCATCATCATCTTTCCGCCACCTCCTCCATTTAACCCGACCCCGACAACCAACACCCCAACCATCAGCATCATCCCCACGACCACCGTCTCCTTCGACCACTACCACAACAATCACCACCACCACCTTAACCACCACTACTGCAGTCACCGACACCACCATAACCACCACCATAGCAATCACCGCCACCACCTTAACCTCCACCACCGTAATCACCCGCCACCTCCTCCATGAAACCTGACCCCAACCATCACCATCATCCATACGACCACTGTCTCCTCCGACCATCACCACCTCTAACCACCGCAGTCGCCTCCACCATCAGCCTCAACCTCACCCCGACCATAGCCATCCCGCCACCACCGTCACCTCTTCACCACCACCTCGTTGCTGCTGCTATTGTGCAGTCCGTCGGAGCGCCTCCACCCGCCGGAGACCGGCCACCCTCCAGCAGCGGACCGAGCACCCACCCTCCGGTTTAAGAGCACCCCTAAGTTTGCATGTTCACTCCTCCTTCATGTTATTGTTGTTGTATGGACCAATGTTGATTTGTGAACCCTATTACCTAGTGTATATATATGCATGTATTGGAATAGTAGTCAGCATACTTCATGGAATTAGGTTGTTAAGTATGACACGTATTTGTGTAGTCCCTAGGTGCTTAGACTAAATTATCTTATGTGCACTCTAATCTATTAGCTAGGACACGTGTCTGTGTTATATGTTATTGGAGATATAACGTATTGGTAGCTAACTGTCTTATTTTGCACGGTATTTAAGGATATTTGACATACTCGTACATGGAGACCTAGATGGTTACCAATATCAAACTTGTCTTGGAAATCTTAGTAAGTAGAATACCTTATACCCATGTATTAGGGGTACAACTTAGCACCTACACGAATCCTAGTTGTGACCGCAATGGTAACATATGAGAAATTATACCTTGGGATAACTTGTAAATATTGTGGGACTAGTAGACTAAGTGTACACCTACCTCCTTGATCCTTGAGTAGTCAACCTTAGCCAACCTATTTAGTTAGAACGTTTATTTGGTTTAGACTCTGCGTGACTCATGACGTTGCATAAGTTATACTCTTGTGCATGATTAGCATAGTGTAAGGTGGTGATTGATATTTATTGTTATATATTCATAGGCACCCAAGACGATTCTACCTTGGCTGCAGGTTTCGGATCCTTACTTTTTTATATCGGAGTTCCAGGCAAGTATACCTTACCTTATTGTACTATTTAAATTCAGTTATTATTAGTTGCATATTTAATTATTTTAATATTATATAACTGTGCGCTTCCGAGAAAGACTCGGGTGTAGTCAATGAAGGCATTAACATTAGGATTTGTGTCTGACCTAGTGTCTAGTGGATGCACCTAAGTTATGGAGTTATCAATATGGCTCCCCAGGACTTAACACGTATCATTGTACGTCACAGAGTGAGTTTATATAGGGACGCATACTTTATGCTTGACTGGCCATCGGTGTGAGCAGCACGTGTAATGGTATTTAGCTTAGTTGTATATTTCTTTAGTGACTTGCATTATAGTACGAGATGTCCACGTTGTATTTGTGACTTGTACATTGGCATTGGACATGGAAGACAATTAGTAGGCGTATGGGATGGACATTTGGCTACCATAGTTTCAGAGTAAACTACGGGATCGTGAGCCTCAGTGTTACCCGGTTATGGGCTATGTGTTACCCAGTTATGGGCTATGTGCTATCCGGTTATGGGCGTATATGCTTGTCGATACATCCGATAGAGGTTACTAGCTGCGCGCTATCATGATCGGTGATGTAGTCAGCATATACTCCTGGCATCATGTTTACAGCTAATGCCAGGTACTTAGCCTCTGGCTTGACGCTACACTTTATACCTTTTACCTACCAATATGTACCAAGGTTGTCTTCAAGTGCATTTCACTTAGCTGGTTAGATAACCCTCAAGTTTACAATATTTACTTTATGGCATATATTTTTGTATCTTGTTACGTCCCTCTGAGGACCTGGTTACTTTCCAGATCCGGACGAGCACTTGTACCCAACCATCTACGGAGCAGGAGTAGAGTCCGGATTCGTGGCTGAGGACTTTGAGGCATTTCCAAAGGAGTTTTCGTAATCTGGGGTACACTGCTACCTTGGGCTAGAGCATCTTTATCTAGCTAGTTGATGCTCTATTCTAGTTATCTTTCTACTTTTCGTACTTTTATTTTATTGCTGTATTTCAGTGGGTTTGTCCCTATCAGACTTATTTGGATTGTATTATGACATTCAGATTCCGCACTTATTTCCAGTATTTATTTCAGCACTTCTTATTTGTATTATGTGGATAAGATTAAATATTTACCTGTTTTATGATAGCATATTGGATTTGATAGTATTTTAGGATGACGTAGTACGCTTCGTCGGGTCCATTAAATTGAGAAATCTTTCGGAGTCGTATTAGCTGGCCATTGCCACGTGGCCTGGTCCCGTGTATTTTGGGACTGGGGCATGACATGGGTTTTAGTGGTGGCCCATGTAGGTCCGTTTGTTTATCGCTTGTGGTATGGTAACATGTCCAGCGATCCTGCAATAGGATATAAATTATTAGATCTTATCCACCTTGACTATCGCCTTTGAACCTCCTTCGTATTTAATTATTTGAATATCTGCATCCTGTTTATTATTCCCATACTCTTTTAAAGTAGTTCTATCTCTTGCAGAGAAATAAACTTGCGTAGCGGACGCGAGGCATACAGTGCCATTGTGCTATCCGCTACCACGCAGAGGGAGGATACATACCTTGGACCACCTGGAGAGCAGCTACCACCACAGGCCCCGGTGATACCACAGACCCCGTTGATACACTGGCACCAGACTTCTCAGAACGATCCTAGGCAGCAGCACGAGGGCCAGACTTCACAAACGGTCCCAACAAAATACCTCGAGGGTCAGACTTAGAGGGCCATGCCAATGCTGCAGCCCGGGGGGCCGACGTCTCAGGAGACCCCTACAACACAGCCAGAGGTTCCATTGCCACCACCTCCACCCTTCCCATCTCAGATGCCACATCCAGAGGGACAACAACAGATATTCCAGTTCTTCCAGGCCATGATGCAGGTGCAGTGGCATCAAGCCGAGACTATGAGACAGCTTGATGGCAGTTCTGGAAATTCTACCTACCCCAGCACCAACACCAGCACCTGTTCATCCAACTGGTACAATTCGAGGGTTTCGTTAGATAGGCCCGGATACCTTTTTGGGCAGCGAGACTGCAGAGGAGATCTCTGATTGGGTTGCCAATACAGAGATGTTACTGCAAGCTTCTCAGCTACCTCCAGACCTTTGGATGACCACAGTGAGGGCCCAACTTAAAGGTAATACCCATCACTGATAGGATTCTATAGAGTGCAACGTCGGTAAGAAGTAGACATTGGAGAAATTTCTAGAATACTTTAATACGAAGTACTTTCCGGCTACGGTCAGGAATGCACTATACTCTCAGTTCCTACACCTAGAGCAAGGGAACATGACTGTAGACGCGTATGACGCAGACTTCAGTCGACTTAGTAGATTTGGTGTCGCTCTGATACCCAATAATCTAGAGAAGGCCAGAAGATTCTATCATGGTCTGACTTATGAGATACAGAGGTACACTACCACCCAGGCGAGGATCTCTTACGAGGAGGTTCTATCTTAGTCTAGGATCCAGGAGGCTATTGGCAGAGGATCGAGGCGTCCCAGTGTAGCTGCACCAGCTAAGACACAACCAGGAGTAGGAGGACTGGTCCGTCATCTAGGAGTGCATACGCAACAGAGGATTGTGCCGTATCAGCAGAGAGAGCTACTAACATGTCACTTTTGTAGAAAGAAGGGACATGTTCAGAAAGATTGCAGAAGAATGTTAGGACAATATTTGATGTGCGGATCGAATCAACATAAGGCTCATGAGTGTTTCTAGTATGCCAATAGAGCCCAACAGATAGTGCAAAGGCCAGCTCCACCGGTCCTAGGTATGTCCGTAGCATTTCTTGTTAATTTATAGCTTATTATGCGTTTATTTTAATTTTGAGGACGAAATTCTTATAAGTTGGGTAGATTATAAACCCCCTCGACCAAATTTAGATCTACATGGCTTAGATAGAGAGACTAGGGTTAGTTTGGAGCCAATTATAATTAGAACATAGTGTTTTAGATTAATGTATACAATATTCGTATCACTTTGTGTACCTTACCGTTGCTTCGATATTTGGAGCGCTACACTAGCATTTGCTTTCAAATAAATTTTACATACTTCTAGACGTGCCAGCCTTCTATTCTGACCTTTGTGTAACTCATAAATACCCTCTCTTTTTGCTTTATTTTAGTCGCACAATATTCGTTACAAATATCTATTTTTTTAAATCCAAATAAAACTAACTTTGCATCTTTGTCCGTTCTAGTCAAAATTGGAGACACAATCTTGACCCATTTTGTGTAACCCAATTTATGACAATAATCTATTCTGAGTCTACTACGTCCATGACACTTGTGTCCCACCCAATTTTGATCCTATGCACTTCCAATTAATTAAAGAACACCATTAACACTAATTATAATTAAATTGGTGTAATGACTCAACCTAACCCAAAACTAGACCCAACACCAACCCAAACACCAACTCACACCCTCAAGGTTCATACTAAACACCACACACCATTTTAATCCACTATATCACACCAAATATGGTATTTTTTCTAATCCAATCCCAAACTCCATTGTTTGTGTAATTTTCTAATTGTTAGGGGCTTTTTTGCAAATAGGCAATTAGGTGTCCACCTCCCATTGGAACAAAGCCATAAAGAACCCCCCCTCCATTGTTGACTGGTCCCCTAAGTTTTTTTTCCTATTTTGTATGTGCAACACACCACCTTTTCACATACCTCATCCACACCCTCCATTCAAAATCTAATCCATCCTAGCCCTCCAATTCTTCATGAATAATCTTTCCTCCATCCCTAGAAAATGCCTTGTAGCCGGCCCTAATCCCCATTCCATCCTCCTCTCTCTCTCTCTCCTACATAAAACATCTCCTCCCTATCTCCAATTTTAGCAAATCATCACCACCATAACCCAACCGAAACCCTAACTCCTCCTTCTTCTTCCTCCTGCCATCATCCTTCACCATCTTCTCCTTCCTCCTATCGACCTTCCTTCTACATCCACCACCTCTACCAGTCACCATTCCCGCCACCTTTTTTCTTCCTCACCGTCGACCAACTATGACAGCGCCACCACTTCCTCCTGCCGACCTCCTCCCTCACCTTCGACATCTCCATCATCATCCCCACGACCACCATCATCACCATCCCGCCACCATAGCACACCGCCACCCTCGAACAACACCCACAACCTTCCTCTTCCTTCTCATCCGACCAACCACCGCCAACACCGCCACCCTCGTTAGCTATCCCGACCACCATAATCATCTTTCCGCCACCTCCTCCATTTAACCCGACCCCGACAGCCAATACCCCGACCATCACCATCATCCCCACGACCACCGTATTCTCCGACCACCACCACAGCAATCACTGCCACCACCTTAACCACCACCACCACCACAGCAGTCACTGCCACCACCTTAACCACCACCATAACAATCACCGGCACCACCTTAATCTCCACCACCGTGATTACCCGCCACCTCCTCCATTAAACTTGACCCCGACCATCACCATCATCCCCATGACCACCGTATCCTCCGACCATCACCACCTCCAACCACCACAGCCGCCGCCACCATCAGCTTCACCCTCACCCTGACCACAGCCATCCCGCCACCACCGTCACCTCTTCACCACCACCCTGCTGCTGATGCCATTGTTATTACTGCTGCTACTGTGTAGTCCGCCGGAGCGCCTTCACCCGCCGGAGACCGGCCACCCTCGAGCAGCGGACCGAGCACCCCCCCTCGGTTTAAGAAGACCCCTAGGTTTGCATGTCCACTCCTCCTTCATGTTGTTGTTGTTGGATGGACCAATGTTGATTTGTGAACCCTATTACCTATTGTATATATATGCATGTGTTGGAATAGTAGTTAGCATACTTTATGAAATTAGGTTGTTAAGTATGACACGTATTTGTGTAGTCCCTAGGTGCTTAGACTAAATTATCTTATGTGCACTCTAACCTATTAGCTAGGACACGTGTCTAGTGTTATACGTTATTAGAGATGTAATGTATTGGTAGCTAACTGTCTTGTTGTGCACGATATTTAAAGATATTTGACGTACTCGTACATGGAGACCTAGATGGTTACCAATATCAAACTTGTCTTAGAAATCTTAGTAAGTAGAATACCTAGTACCCATGTGTTAGGGGTGCAACTTAGCACCTATACGAATCCTAGTTGTGATAGCGATGGTAAAATATTAGAAATTATACCTTGGGATGACTTGTAAATGCTGTGGGACTAGTAGACTAAGTATACACCTACCTCCTTGATCCTTGACTAGTCAACCTTAGCCAACCTATTTAGTTAGAACGTTTATTTGGTTTAGACTCTGCGTGACTCATGACGTTGCGTAAGTTGTACTCTTGTGCATGATTAGCATAGTGTAAGGTGGTGATTTATATTTATTATTATATATTCATAGGCACCCAAGATGATTCTACCTTGGTTGCAGGTTCCGAATCCTTACTTGTTTACATCGAAGTTCCAGGCAAGTATACCTTGTCTTGTTGTATTGTTTAAATTCAGTTATTATTAGTTGCATGTTTTATTGTTCTAATATTATATAATAGTGCGCATCCGAGAAAGACTCGGGTGCAGTCAACGAAGGTGTTGACGTTAGGACTTGTGTCTGACCTAGTGTCTAGTGGACGCACCTACGTTATGGAGTTATCAATATGACTCTCCAGGCCTTGACACGTATCATTGCACGTCACAGAGTGAGTTCATATAGGGACACATGCTTTATGCTTGACTGGCCATCGGTGTGAGCAGCACGTATGACGGTATTTAGCTTAGTTGTATATTTCTTTAGTGACTTGCATTATAGTACGAGATGTCAACGTCGTATTCGTGACTTGTACATTGGCATTGGGCAGGAAAAATAATTAGTAGGCGTATGAGACAAATATTTGGCTACCGTAGTTTCAGAGTAAACTACGGGGTCGTGAGCCTCAGTGTTACCCGGTTATGGGCTATGTATTACCCGATTATGGGCTATGTGCTACCCAATTATGGGCGTATATGTTTGTCGATACATCCGATAGAGTTTACTAGCTACGCGCTATCATGATCGATGATGTAGTCAGCATATACTCCTGGCATCCAGTTTACAGCTAATGCCAGGTACTTAGCCTTTTGCTTGACGCTAAGCTTTATACCTTTTACCTACCCATATGTACCAAGATTGTCTTCAAGTACATTTTACTTAGCTGGTTAGATAACCCTCGAGTTTATATTATTTACTTTATGGCATATATTTTTGTATCTTGTTACGTCCCTTTGAGAATCTGGTTCTTTTCCAGATCCGGACGAGCACTTATACCCGACCATCTACGGAGTAGGAGTAGAGTCCGGATTCGTGGCTGAGGACTTTGAGGAATTTTTAGAGGAGTTCTCGTGATCTGGGGTACACTGCTACCTTGGGCTAGAGCGTCTTTATCTTTCTAGTTGATGCTCTAGTCTAGTTATCTTCCTACTTTTCGTACTTTTATTTCATTGTTGTATTTCAGTGGGTTTGTCCTCATCAGACTTATTTGGATTGTATTATGACATTCATATTCTGCACTTATTTCCAGTATTTATTTCATTACTTCTTATTTGTATTCTGTGGATGAGATTAAATATTGACCTGCTGTATGATAGCATATTGGACTTGATAGTATTTTAGGATAGCATAGTACGCTTCGTCAGGTCCATTAAATTAGGAAATCCTTCGGATCCGTATTAGCTGGCCATTGCTACGTGGCCTGGTCCCGTGTATTTTGGGACTAGGGCGTGATAGGTTGAGTTAGTGTCCCCAAATCGATGACAATGACATAGGTACGTGACATAGGATTAAAGAATTAATTTTGGGACTGGAAAGTTATACAATTAAATTAGTGCACAAGGGAGTGTGTTTGTGAGTGACAGAAATATCCAGCGCCTAGGTAATCAAATATTGTATGTAAATTCATACCTTGATCCTCAAATAAATACGGAAAACGATGTCGAATAGAATCCTCGCACTCCCAGGTAGACTCGCCTGGCGAATAATGCTTCCATGCAACCCGGACCAGTCCAATAGTCTGTCCCCTCAAAATATTCTCACTGCGATCGAGTATCCCCACTGGCTGCTCTGCATATGATAAACTGTGCCCGACTATAATCTCTGAATGATCGAGCACGTGGCTAGGGTCTGCCATATATCTTCTCAACTGTGATACATGAAATACGTCGTGTACTCCTTCTAATGATGGAGGCAACGCAAGATGATAAGCTACTTCGACAACTCGCTACAAGATATCAAAAGGTCCGATGTACCTCGAACTTAGCTTGCCTCTGCCCCCGAATCAGATGGTACCATGAGTGGGGGATATCTTTAAAAATATATGGTCACCTTCCTTGAACTCCAAAGGTCTGTGGTGCGCATCTGCCCAATGCTTCTGTCTGTCATATGCTAAGCACAGGTGGCCCTGAATCTGTTTTACTTTCTCCACTATCTGTGTCACCAACTCTGGACCATGTATCTGACGCTCTCCCACGTCACTCCAATATACTGGTGATCTACACTTTCTGTTGTACAGTGCCTCATAAGTTGCCATCTGGATGCTGGCTTGGTAGCTATTGTTGTAGAAGAATTCCACAAAGTGTAGATGGTCCTCCCAAGATCCTCCAAAGTCGATCATGCACGCTCTCAATATATCCTCTAGTATCTGAATCGTGCGCTCTGACTGACCATCAGTCTGTGGATGATATACAGTGCTGAACTTGAGGCGAGTTCCTAGACTCTACTGTATACTCCGTAAAAATTGTGACATGAATCTGGAATCATGATCCGATACAATGCTGACAGGCACTCCATGTAGTCGTACTGTCTGTCTCATATACATGTCAGCTAATATCTCTGTTGACTGACCAACTCTGAAGGGCAAGAAATAAGCCGACTTGGTGAGTTAGTCCATGAAAACCTAGACTGCATCCTTCACGCTAGGGCTCCTCAAAAATCTCGTGACAAAGTCCATGGTAATATGCTCCCACTTCCACTCGGGAATGGGAAGCGGCTGCAATATTCCTGCAGTCCTCGGATGTTTGGCCTTGACTTACTGACAGACCAAACACCTCGTCACGAATCTCGCAATCTTCCTCTTCATCCCATGCCACCAGTAGTGTTGTCTCAGATCTCGGTACATCTTCGTACCCCCAGGATGAATAGAATAAATCGAGCAATGGCCCTCGACCATTAACTCCTGGTATAACTCGCCACTCGGAACGTATAGGAGATCTCCACATCTCAATGTTCCGTCTTCATAAATCCAGAGTCTCGTCTGCATGCCCGCCTCTGTCCTCTCTAATAGTCGTTGGAATCTCGCATCGGTAGGTAGGGTTGCCTTGATCCTCTCAACCAATATAGACTGAACCTCTAGACTGGCCATCTGGCCATCCATTCCTGGTAATACAACCTCTTTCCCGAGCTTCTGAAGATCCTCTAACAAATGTCGCTGAGTCATCAAAAAGTACTCCATGGGCTTCCTACTTAAGGCATCTGCTACAAGATTCACCTTGCCAGGGTGGTACTGCAACTCGATATCATAGTCTATCATCAAATCTAGTCAACGTCTCTGTCTCATGTTGAGCTTCTTCTGAGTGTAAACATACTTCAGACTTTTGTGATCTGCGTAAATCTTAACTCGTTCTCCATAAAGGTAGTGCCGCCATAGCTTTAGTGTAAATATTACTGTAGCTAGCTCTAGATCATGCGTCGGATAGTTCTTCTTATGAACCCTCAGCTGTCTCGACGCGTAAGCTATCACCTTGTCATGCTGCATCAGTACACATCCCATTCCGCTCCCAGATGCATCGTTATACACTACGAATCCTCCCGATCCCGAAGGAAATGTCAAAATCGGTGCTGACGTCAGATGCTTCTTCAGCTTATCAAAAGCCGTCTGATACTCCTTAGTCCAGATAAACTCCTTGCCTTTACGCGTCAGCCGCGTCAAGGCACAGCGATCCTCGAGAAGTTTTCCATGAACCTCCGACAATATCCGGCAAGTCCAAGAAAACTCATAATCTCCGTAACTGATGTAGGAGTAGGCCACGTCTCCACTGCAACGATCTTCTCCGGGTCAACTGATAGTCCATCTCCAGTGATTATGTGTCCCAGGAATGGTACTCTATCCAAACAGCACTCATATTTGCTAAGCTTGGCATACAGCCTCTCCTCTCTCAACATCTCCAACACGATCCTGAGATGCCCCTCGTTCTCCTCCTGGCCCTTAAAATATACCAATATGTCATCGATAAATACCACCACGAACTTATCCAAGTATTGGTGGAAAACCTTGTTCATCAGGCTCATAAATACTGCTGGCGCGTTGGTTAAACCAAATGGTATGACTAGAAACTCATAGTGCCCATACTTTATCGGAAAAGGTATCTTTGGAATGTCCTCCCTTTGTACCTTGATCTGATGATAGCCGAATCTCAGATCGATCTTCAAGAATATACATGCGCCGCTTAGCTAATCAAATAAATCATCGATGCGCGATAAAGGGTACTTGTTCTTTATCGTTATAGCATTTAGCGCCCTGTAATCGATACACAAACGAACCATCCCATCCTTTTTCGGCACAAATAAGATTGGTGCTCCCCATGGAGAAATACTTGCTCGAATAAAATCCTTGTCTAAGAGATCATCTACTTGGACCTTCAACTCAACCAACATGTAAACCCCCTCGACCAGATTCCAGTATTTTAGGAATATTTTTCACAATTTAGGATTTGTTGCAATATTTTAATTTATTATCCTGTTTACTTGTGCACCTGTCCATCTCCGAATTATTTGGAGCTGTACCCTGACTGTTAACCCCGAACAAAGTTCATGTACCTCTCCTAGACATGCCAATCTTCTATCCTGCACTTTGTGCAACTCCCAGATACTCAGTTTCGAGCCTCGTATGAGACGCACAAATCTCGTTACAAACGACCGTATTTAATTCCTATTTTAATTTCCAGACCTGTACCCATCCCTGTTCCCATAGAGATTTGAGACCCAACATGCACCCGTTTTGCCCAAACAAAAATACGTTAATATTCTACACTGAGTATACTACATTTAGTGTATTGATACCGTAGAAAAATTATGACCCTAACTGCCTCTAAATAATTAGAGAACACCGTGCACAGTATTTATTTATTAATAAATACGATGACCCGTATCACCTAGAAACCAAACCCAACCCCTGCCCAGACTCACCCCCATACCCCCGGAACCCTCACACAGCAATTTCCCTTCAATTCTGTGAATTTTAGTATTTTTCGGAATCGGGTGTTTTTCCAGACAATTTCGTAATTGCGCAATTTCCCAAAACTAGGACTTTACGCAATTTATGAAATTACAGGGACTTTCCTGCAAATTTCAGTACGAGGTATCATCCCCTCATTGACCGGTGAACCTGCACCGTACATTTGGAGGTGGGACCCACCCGAAAAGACCCCGAAGAGATCCCGAAAATATCCCAAAATATCCTAAAAATATCTTGGGATATTTTACTTATTTAATTAATATATTTCTTTATAAAAGAAAACTAAAAAAAAAGAAAATAAAATAAAAATCCTAAAACTACCCCCCTTCAGCCCGCAGACCCCCCCCCCGGCGCTGAGCCCGCCAGCCGGAGCTCCCCTCCGCGCGGCGGAGCCGACCCTCCGCCGCCGCTGAACTCCCTCCCCGCTCCCTCTCTCCTCAAACCCTACCTCCCCGAGCTCAGCCCCCGCCACCGCTGAACTCCCCGTCCGGCCAGCCCGCAGCCCTCCGGCCTCGACGAACTCCCCGAGCCCCTCTTCTCTCTCGACTGGACCCCCTGGCCGGCCCCGTCAGCCCCCGCCAACCACCTTCTCCTTCTCCTCCGCCCTAGCCACCCTCTTTTCCCCCCTGCCACTGAGCCCTCCGCTACCCGACCCTCTCCCAGCTCCTCCTCCTCCTCCACTCCGGCTGCCACCACCACCCACCATCATCATCAACCACCTCCTCCTTCTCCTCCCCGCCTGGACACACCCTCGACTCCGGCCAGCGCCACTCAGCCCCTCGTCGAGCTGCCCCGGCCAGCAGCAACTCTCCGGCAAGCCCTAACCCTAGCCTACCTCGGACACAGCAGTGGCTGACCCGGACACGGCGGAGATGAATCAGGACATAGTAGCGTCGTGTCGCCTCGGTCACGAAGAAATTCAATCCTCGGAGCCCTGTTCAGGTATATTTATCTCTCTCCTCGTATTTCCGATTTCAATTCCGTCAGTTGCGTCGTATAGACTATGTAACCATCTCGGTGCTCGTGCAACCCGTTCGGAGCATCGCGTCCTGTGGCTATCGCGAACCGCGATCCAAATACAGGAAAAACAACGACCCGATTCACCCCGGAACTGGTACGCCCCGCCAAACGGGACGACTTGGTCGCACGCGGTCTTTACCAAAACGTGCGCGACGTTGATACGGACGTGTAGGAATTCGGAGAAGTTGATTTGGATGTGCGTGCACACCGGAATCAACGCGTATCCGCCGACACCGCCCCGTATCCGTCAGTTCTGGTACACGCTGCAACTTTGTGTACACACGTCAGATCGAAACGAAACTTACGCCATCGGACTCGTAGTGATACGCTGGTCCCGTGATCCAAGTTTGGTTCGATTCTGAGAACGTTGACAAAATCGCGTATTGTGGGCCCCACAGGCTCCACTTGACGGGCGATTTTGTGACCGGCTCATCGAAATCCAATTCTGGAAGTTCCGTTGGGTTCGTATCATCGTTCCTGACTTGTTGACACTAAGTTTGGCGAATTTGGAGACCTTTGACCCTGGCACATTTTCCGGTGCAAAGCGGCCCACAAGTGGACCCCGCTTTGACCAGAAACTGTCATTTTTGCCTCTGTGTCCAAATTGGACGAAAGGACAGACGTTTCTAGCTATTTGATATTTTCTGAGACTGTTAGTGATGTTTATTTCAGCATCCGGAGACTTTTCTTCTGAGGCCATAGTTTCTGACTTCTTGGCATTTGACATCTGGACATTGTATTTTACAGCTCTTGCCAGGCAAGTATACCTTGCCTTGTTGTACTGTTTAAATTCAGTTATTGCTAGTTACATGTTTATCTATTTTTATATTATATAAATATGCGCGTCCGAGAAAACTCGGGTGCAGTCAACGATGGCGTTGACGTTAGGACTTGTGTCTGACCTAGTGTCTAGTAGACCCACCTAAAGTTGTGAAGTTATTGATATAACTTCTCAGGCCTTGACACGTATCATTACACGTCACAGAGTGAGTACATGTAGGGACGCGTGCCTCATGCGCGACTGGCCATCAGTGTGAGCAACACGTGTAGCGGTATTTAGCTCAGTTGTTTATTTTATTGAGACTTGCATCATAGTAGGAGGTGTCCACGTCGTTTTTACGACTTGTACATCTATATTGGGCGGGGAAGACATCTAGTAGGCGTATGGGACACCCCCTTCATTGAGTCTTTATCCTTCGATCCATGCTCCTCGGAGATGGACGATTGCAGAGTTCCCTGAGTCGGGGGCATATGACACATATACTAGCCAGTCCCGACGATTGGTGAATTACGTCAGCATATGTCTAGCCACACATTCCCATGCGTACTACAAGGTCTTTAAATTGCATTCACTTAGATGGTTAGTACACCCCATTTATTTATTCAGTATTTACATTATGGTATGTCATTTTTATGTATCTTGCTATGTCCCTCTGAGGACCTGGTTCCCTGCCAGGTGTATATGTTCTTGAGTACTCGCAGGAGCAAAGATCCGGACATGTTACGTATATCCCGAGGAGGTCTTCTCTTCGAGCCTCGTGATTGTCAGATGTGGTTCTTATATGGTGTGTATCTGGTTCATTTTCATATTCTATTTCGGCAGTAGATTTATTTCCATCCGACTGTCATTCTTTAGATACTTATCATTGAGATCTAGCTACATGGTTATTGTTTATTCATATTTGATTCTGTGGATGAGATTTAGATATTACCCTGTGACTTGTGATTAATTATACCACTGGTGAATTGTTGTTCATTATACAGCGTACGCACGTATATATGGTTTCCATATATTGGAGTTGCCATATATACGGGCGGCTGGCATCGTTACGTATCCTAGTCCTACGTATTTTGGGACTGGGGCGTGACAGTGTTTTTAGTGGTGGCCCATGCAGGTCGAGAGCATATTGTCTCGGTTACGTTACTGTACCGAGCAAGCCTGCGTCTCAGAGCATATTGTCTCGGTTACGTTACTGTACCGAGAAAGCCTGCACCTAGGATTAGAGCATAGGATCTCATCCAATTGACTATGACTTATCTTCCTTCCAGTCTGTTCTACTTACAAAATTGCATCCTGCTTGATTCGTGTGCTTCCCTGGTAATTCCTCGAGTATAGCCCCTGCTAGAATATAGGAATCCCTGTTGATAGGATGATAATTAAGGTAGTATTCCTATTAAGAACACAACTAGGGCTTTGACATATCATTAAGTTCAGACTACTAAATGAACCCTAGTCTTCCATACTACCTAATAAACCCTAGCATCACTACCTATAGATTAACTTACCATTGATCCTTGACGTATGACTTGAGAGTAGTATAAATATTACTAGGATTAGTTAGAGAATTGACCATAGTGTTGACCCTAGTCTTGAGGAACCCATAGAAATCTAAGGATTAAATACTAGGACCGAAAACCTCATCCTATAGTTAGATAACCAGAGTTTTACGCCAGAGATCATTTACCCTTGTTGGCGTAAAACCCATTTGACCGTTGTTGGCATAAGAATCCAAACAACTGCCTAGTTGGCGTAAAAGCCAAATGACTTTATTATTGGCATAAAAATCAATTATGCAGAAGATTATCTCCTTTATGCTGCAGTTAAAATAACTGCTATCCACTTTCATTTAGTATTCCTTATCCTGCGTAGGACACGTCATGAGAACCACGTAGGTAACTGCCCTACGTAAACCTGATGATTCTTGAATATTAGATAACCAGCGTAGAGTAACCTGATTAGGCGTAACCTAAGGATAGAATGTGAGCGTATTTTGTTACAGCCTTAGCTTTTCCCCAGCCATGACCCAATCTCGTGCATTAAAGGCAGAGATACGCCTCGAGCCCTGTGCAAAAAGAAACAGCTTTCTGACAGGACATCTGATTTTGTCTCATCTCAAGCGTAAGTGACTTGTATCCAATCAGTCACTAGACGACAACCTGGGACTCCGTGCAAATTCATCGTCACAACCGACCACTCGATCGTTGTGCAAGTACTTTGTCAGATGTCAGGATTCATTAACTTGACTGACAAACTCATGAGTTTCTTGTACAACTTTACGCTGCACGTACGCTAGACTTTTTACGCTGGCAGATTTTACGCAACCTTTAGGCAAAACTTTACCCGCAGACTTTTACGCAGCGATCTTTTACGCTCAGATTTCTACGCAGACCTTACGCAGGAAGAATAGAAATCTCTTACGCGCAGACTTTTTACGCGGATTACCCTGAAGCTCTACCTTATGCTTCTCTGTTTTACGCGAATAACTCTGAAACCTATTTTACGCCGATAGTCTGAATCCCTGATTTACGCCAAACTACTTTGTATCCCTGCATTACGCAGACAACCTCGAACCCCTACTTTACGTAGACTTCCTTAAATCTCTGTTTCAGGCGGACATCCTATAGTATTTATATAGATTGTAGAACTTAGAAGGCCATACCTCTTTTGGGTCAACTAGCGACTTAGTCAAGAATTTAGAATAATAAACTGTAGAGATTGTAGAGATTTGTCTTTTTGTGAATATGAATTGTTTTGTATTTCTCACATCATAATCTAGCGTACTTATATTTACCATACTACCTTGACTTATGCCGCTATTATAGCCTAGTTTCGCAAGCTTATTCTTTATCAAGCTTGTTCTTGAGAGATGTATTATTGGAGTACTACACTAATATATTTCAGAATCAGTGTATTACGGTCTGATCAACCATAGTGCACTTGGTTCGCCCTTCGCATAACTACTCTACGTGGATTGAGATATATAATGATTAGTAGATAGATGTACTTGCCCGTTAGATATGCCTGAGCATATCGTATCAGCAGCATAACTGTGCTGATCCGAATATGTAAATAGGGATTACCAAAATAGCATCTCAAATCCACAACTGCTTTGACAATTCCCGCTGAATTCTTTAAACGCCTTGACCCTCACACTACTAATCTATTACCTCTCCCTTGAACTCTTGATTACTGTTTTCCGTCTTCCCTTATTTCGGAAAGATGAAACCTCGTGCTTAATCTAAATACGGAGTGTTTTGTTTCTGTAACCATTTCTGTTTGTTTCTGGGTAATTACCAAACCCTATTATTAGATATGATTGCAGTTTAGAACTGTGCTACCTTTAGAATGACCTACTACCTACCTACCTACGTTTTATTACGTTCCTGATACGTGCATCCCTATAATAGCATTAAATTTTTATTTTGCCTCGTAACTTGGGTTAAGTTCAGAACTCAAGTATTACGATGAAAAATATATCATTTTGTTGTCAGGAGCCTAAAAGGATTTCACCGAAGGAACAATGGATTGACTCCTGAATGGATAGTAGTACCTATGATTTGGTTGACTTATTCGGATTAAGAACTCCTATGAACCAACGAGTGTCAAGCCGCTTTCGAGGAGTTCAAGAGGCAACTGACCACAACACCCGTATTGACTATTCCATCCGGAGCAGGAGTTATGTGATCTACAGACGCATCAGGAAAAAGTTTGAGATGCGTATTAATACAGGATGGCAAGGTAATGTCAGATGAATCTAGACAGTTATGAGTGCATGGGAAGAATTTGGAACTTGCAACCATTGTAATTACTCTGAAGCTATAGAGACATTACTTATTGAGGCAGATCGTTAGATTGCACGGCATACCAGTCAACATTGTACCCGACAAGGATTCGCGTGACCAGAGTTGGTGATCAACACCGAAGAGACAGTTAAATATATACAAGGACACTGGCGAGCAGTGCAAGACAGACAAAAGCAGTGGACAAACCGTCATCATCGTCCCTTGGAATTCAAAGAGGACGATCATGTTTTTTTTTTTTTTTTGAGGATATCACCATTAGGCCAAGTCCTGTCGTGTCAAGAGCAACCCGTGGGAATCCTTGAACATCAAGAAAAGTATTGAAGAACCAGTCTATACCCTTGATCTGCGTAGCATGGAAGCATGACGCGCCAGGAGAATCAACTCGGAAGCGCGAGTACGACATGCGTAAACGTCTTCGAACCTATTCTTAACCCAAGATATAAATTACTTTGTTAAATTATATCTTATGCCGTCTTTCCCTTCTACCATGGCTTAGTTTTAATTTCGAGGACGAAATTTTTATAAGTTGGGTAGATTGTAAACTCCCTCGACCAGATTCTAGTATTTTAGGAATATTTTTCACAATTTAGGATTTGTTGCAATATTTTAATTTATTATCCTGTTGACTTGTGCACCTGTCCATCTCCGAATTATTTGGAGCTGTACCCTGACTGTTAACCCCGAACAAAGTTCACGTACCTCTCCTAGACATGCCAATCTTTTATCCTGTACTTTGTGCAACTCCCAGATACTCAGTTTCGAGCCTCGTATGAGACGCACAAATCTCATTACAAACGACCGTATTTAATTCCTATTTTAATCTCCAGACCTGTACCCATCCCTGTTCCCATAGAGATTTGAGACCCAACATGCACCCGTTTTGCCCAAACAAAAATACGTTAATATTCTACACTGAGTATACTACATTTAGTGTATTGACACCGTAGAAAAATTATGACCCTAACTGCCTCTAAATAATTAGAGAACACCGTGCGCAGTATTTATTTATTAATAAATACGATGACCCGTATCACCCAGAAACCAGACCCAACCCCTGCCCAGACTCACCCCCATACCCCCGGGACCCTCACACAGCAATTTCCCTTCAATTCTGTGAATTTTAGTATTTTTCGGAATCGGGTGTTTTTCCAGACAATTTCGTAATTGCGCAATTTCCCAAAACTAGGACTTTACGCAATTTATGAAATTACAGGGACTTTCCTGCAAATTTCAGTGCGAGGTATCATCCCCTCATTGACCGGTGAACCTGCACCGTATATTTGGAGGCGGGACCCACCCGAAAAGACCCCGAAAATATCCCGAAGAGATCCCGAAAATATCCTAAAATATCCTAAAAATATCTTGGGATATTTTACTTATTTAATTAATATATTTCTTTATAAAAGAAAACTAAAAAAAAGAAAAAGAAAATAAAAATCCTAAAACTACCCCCCTTCAGCCCGCAGACCCCCCCCGGCGCTGAGCCCGCCCGCCGGAGCTCCCCTCCGCGCGGCGGAGCCGACCCTCCGCCGCCGCTGAACTCCCTCCCCGCTCCCTCTCTCCTCAAACCCTACCTCCCCGAGCTCAGCCCCCGCCGCCGCTGAACTCCCCGTCCGGCCAGCCCGCAGCCCTCCGGCCTCGACGAACTCCCCGAGCCCCTCTTCTCTCTCGACTGGACCCCCTGGCCGGCCCCGTCAGCCCCCGCCAACCACCTTCTCCTTCTCCTCCGCCCTAGCCACCCTCTTTTTCCCCCCTGCCACTGAGCCCTCCGCCACCCGACCCTCTCCCAGCTTCTCCTCCTCCTCCACTCCGGCTGCCACCACCACCCACCATCATCATCAACCACCTCCTCCTTCTCCTCCCCGTCTGGACACACCCTCGACTCCGGCCAGCGCCACTCAGCCCCTCGTCGAGCTGCCCCGGCCAGCAGCAACTCTCCGGCAAGCCCTAACCCTAGCCTACCCCGGACACAGCAGTGGCTGACCCGGACACGGCGGAGATGAATCAGGACATAGTAGCGTCGTGTCGCCTCGGTCACGAAGAAATTCAATCCTCGGAGCCCTGTTCAGGTATATTTATCTCTCCTCGTATTTCCGATTTCAATTCCGTCAGTTGCGTCGTGTAGACTATGTAACCATCTCGGTGCTCGTGCAACCCGCTCGGAGCATCGCGTCCTGTGGCTATCGCGAACCGCGATCCAAATACAGGAAAAATAACGACCCGATTTACCCCGGAACTGGTACGCCCCGCCAAACAGGACGACTTGGTCGCACGCGGTCTTTACCAAAACGTGCGCGACGTTGATACGGACGTGTAGGAATTCGGAGAAGTTGATTTGGATGTGCGTGCACACCGGAATCAACGCGTATCCGCCGACACCGCCCCGTATCCGTCAGTTCTGGTACACGCCGCAACTTTGTGTACACACGTCGGATCGAAACAAAACTTGCGCCATCGGACTCGTAGTGATACGCTGGTCCTGTGATCCAAGTTTGGTTCGATTCTGAGAACGTTGACAAAATTATGTATCGTGGGCCCCACAGGCTCCACTTGATGGGCGATTTTGTGACCGGCTCATCGGAATCCAATTCTGGAAGTTCCGTTGGGTTCGTATCATCGTTCCTGACTTGTTGACACTAAGTTTGGCGAATTTGGAGACCTTTGACCCTGGCACGTTTTCCGGTGCAAAGCGGCCCACAAGTGGACCCCGCTTTGACCAGAAACTGTCATTTTTGCCTCTGCGTCCAAATTGGACGAAAGGACAGACGTTTCTAGCTATTTGATATTTTCTGAGACTGTTAGTGATGTTTATTTCAGCATCCGAAGACTTTTCTTCTGAGGCCATAGTTTCTGACTTCTTGGCATTTGACATCTGGACATTGTATTTTGCAGCTCTTGCCAGGCAAGTATACCTTGCCTTGTTGTACTGTTTAAATTCAGTTATTGCTAGTTACATGTTTATCTATTTTTATATTATATAAATGTGCGCGTCCGAGAAAACTCGGGTGCAGTCAACGATGGCGTTGACGTTAGGACTTGTGTCTGACCTAGTGTCTAGTAGACCCACCTAAAGTTGTGAAGTTATTGATATAACTTCTCAGGCCTTGACACGTATCATTACACGTCACAGAGTGAGTACATGTAGGGACGCGTGCCTCATGCGCGACTGGCCATCAGTGTGAGCAACACGTGTAGCGGTATTTAGCTCAGTTGTTTATTTTATTGAGACTTGCATCATAGTAGGAGGTGTCCACGTCGTTTTTACGACTTGTACATCTATATTGGGCGGGGAAGACATCTAGTAGGCGTATGGGACACCCCCTTCATTGAGTCTTTATCCTTCGATCCATGCTCCTCGGAGATGGACGATTGCAGAGTTCCCTGAGTCGGGGGCATATGACACATATACTAGCCAGTCCCGACGATTGGTGAATTATGTCAGCATATGTCTAGCCACACATTCCCATGCGTACTACAAGGTCTTTAAATTGCATTCACTTAGATGGTTAGTACACCCCATTTATTTATTCAGTATTTACATTATGGCATGTCATTTTTATGTATCTTGCTATGTCCCTCTGAGGACCTGGTTCCCTGCCAGGTGTATATGTTCTTGAGTACTCGCAGGAGCAAAGATCCGGACATGTTACGTATATCCCGAGGAGGTCTTCTCTTCGAGCCTCGTGATTGTCAGATGTGGTTCTTATATGGTGTGTATCTGGTTCATTTTTATATTCTATTTCGGCAGTAGATTTATTTCCATCCGATTGTCATTCTTTAGATACTTATCATTGAGATCTAGCTACATGGTTATTGTTTATTCATATTTGATTCTGTGGATGAGATTTAGATATTACCCTGTGACTTGTGATTAATTATACCACTGGTGAATTGTTGTTCATTATACAGCGTACGCACGTATATATGGTTTCCATATATTGGAGTTGCCATATATACGGGCGGCTGGCATCGTTACGTATCCTAGTCCTACGTATTTTGGGACTGGGGCGTGACACAACACCTTCGGTGCTAGTCTGTAGATGGAGAAGTAACTGGCTCGGCACCAGGAGTCAACTTTATAGTGAACTATCTCTCTGTCAAGTGGCAGGCCTGAAAGATCCTCTCAAAACACATCCTCAAACTCTGATATAAAGTGAGGGTACACTCGTTCACCATCTGCAATGTGTGTCGCTAAGGTAGGTTGGACACCATGCTCTCGGGCTTCTCGAAGAAACTCAAACTCAGGGTGATCTGGTGGTCTAAATATAACGCAACAACGTCGGCAATCTAGTGTTCATAGTATTGGCTCAACCAATCCATGCCTAAGACAATGTTATAGTCCGGCATAGAGAAGACCAAAAATCGGACACGCATCTCTTGCCCCTAAACAACTACTGAACAAGATCTACAAGTATCGCTAACTGGTACTATTCCACCCGTAAGAATCCTCTTACTCTTCGGAAGGGGTGCAGTAGCTATTCTATTGGTGGCCACAAAACTAGCAGCTATGAAAGAGTGTGTGGCACCAGAATGAATTAATACTACTGCTGGTAATGAAGCTACTAAGATAGTACCTACGATCACCTCTCCAGCTGTCTCTGCCTCCTCAATGGTCATCGCATAGGCCTAGCCATGTCCTGGTGCTGGTGCCCTTGGCTGCTGTCTAGCCTGCTGGAATCAAACTGCCTATGTGGCCAAGGGTGGCCTCCCTCTGATTTACTCCTGGTGCTGGTGGTCGCAGTGCCCCAGCTCCTACGTAGGGAGGCCTCGGTCCGGGAGGCTGCTGGTAAGGCCTCGGTGCTGGTAAGGCTGGTCGATGAACCATCTGTACTGGAGCCCTCTGGTATGGGCAATCCTGGACTGCATGCTAGTCCGATCCACATCTCAGGCATACTCCCAGCCTCCGTCGACAGTCCCTCAATAAATGTCCCCTCTTGCCGTAGTAATGGCATATGGGAATCACTGGTCCCTGCATGAGTGCTGCTCTCTGGTGCTATGGTACCAAGGGACATTTCGTAGGTCCTCCCTGCGGAGCTTGAACTGATGATGACGATGAACATGAGTGCTTCAGACTGGCCTCTATCTTGTTGATGCGATCCTGGCGTCGAGCTGCTAATAAAATCTCGGAGTAGGAGGTAGTCGTTATAGACTCAATAAATCTCTGTGTCTCAAAACTCAGGCCTTCATAGAACTTCTCGGCCTTCTTCTCCTCGGTCGGGATGAAGTACGGTACAAATCGGCTCAAACGGAAGAACTTAGCATGGTATTCCTCTATGGTCAAACTGCCATGCCTGAGGTTTTGGAACCTATCCCGAAGTTCTGCTCTAGCAGTGGAAGGTACATACATCTCCTGGAAGAGCCTAGAGAAATCCTACCATTGACCCGATCGGGCCATAAACGCTCCTCCTCTGAAAGCCACCAGTGATGAGCGTTGTTGGTGAGATGCATCCTGACAGCGGTCATCCATCTATGCCTCGGGAGATCTGTAGCCTCCAGCTGGTGTTGAATGCTGGTGAGCCATGCATGAACCTCCGTCGGCTCCTTTGTGCCAGAAAATGGAAGTGGTATCATACAACGAAAGTCTATGACAGACCCCATCATCGACTAGCGAGCTGGTGGTGACGCCTGTCCCATGGCCATCACAATACTCTCCCTCAAGGTCTCAGCCTGGTGCTGTTGATCCTGCTGCTGGACTTGCTGTTGGGCCTACATCATAGCGTAGACCATCTGAAACATCTACGGTCCGTCCATAGGTTGCCCTGTTGGAAAAGGCATGTATGGCATCTGTGGAGAAAATGGAGGTGGTGGGGGCAATTGTTGCTCCTCCTGTCTTGCGGTCCTCTAGTCCTCATGACCTGTCTGATTCGGAGTCTGGTGCCCGTCCGAAGGCACCTATGGCTGTCCAGATGACTGTCCCTGGGGAGCTGGGGTCAATAGAAGAACATGCCCCAGTTCCAGTTCCCCGGATGACCCTGCATCATGGGGGACATCGCCCGGCTGTGCGACACGTCCGCTACGGAGATTCATAACTCTGAAAAGAAGTCATATTTAAGATCAACGTTGAGAAATTAAACAAGATACAAATTGGCAAAAGTAAAATCGAAATAAAGGTGTCATATGAAGGACTCAAGCATGTAGATGAGGTTCCTAATATCTAATCATAATTTGCAGTCTCTCTTGGCACAGTCAAGTAACCAAGACAATTTAAATCGGACTTGCATGGGCCACTACAAAAACCTTGTCATGCCCCAGTTCCAAATGTAAGAAACTGAGCTACATTGCATTAGCCAGCGGGTACAGTTCAACGGACATCCCAATCTAATGGACCTGACGGAGTGCACCTAAGTTGTAAAATACATTGATAAAACACAATAATATAACACATAGACGGTGAAACTCAATCTCATCCACAGACAACTGAAATATAGAGCACATAGAGAAAATCATAAGTAGTAATGTGCAGAAGGGAAATAAGACAGGAAATGTATCATAATACAAATACGAGTAAAATCACCCGGGAATAAACTCGCTAATACAAATACTGAAAGAAGGGAAGCAGAAAGATAACTAGGGGCGGTAACTGCAAACTAGATAATAATACTGGCCCAGGGTGAAGTCACTACTTGAGATCAAACGAAGTCCTCGGGAAGGATCTCGTCCTCTGCAACAGGCCCTGCTCCTGGATATACACCCGGTCCACACTCCTACGGGTATTCCTCCTCACCTAAGCCTGGAAGGGAACCAGGTCCTCAGAAGGACGTAACAAGGTACAAAAATAGTATGCCATAGTATAACAGAAAGGAACAAGTCCAACGCCGGTGTAATCTAGCATAACCACCTAAGTGAGACACAACTTTGAAGACAATGTTCGACGCGTGGGCTTTTTAAATATAAATCGTAGCTCCGAGGCACAGAGACACAGAGACACACGGGACATATCGTAGCTCCAAGCACAGAGTCACATGGATGATACTACGACTCCGGATATAGGAAAACTACATAATAGAAATATATACATTTATATAGCGCGTGCAGAGTAGCCCAAACATCTAGTAACTGTCTTCCACTCCCAAAGCGGTCAATGAGTGTTCGCGGAACCTGAACCTCTATCTAACAGTCTTGTCATACTAAAGTAACTATCAAGAATCATGACCCTAAAGTCATCCCAGATTCAGTATGCTGACAGTATCAGGATAAAGGAAGTCTGGCACAATGACAGTGTCTGGATGTGTCCTAGGGTTTAAACCCCATCTACCTTTATCCTTCAAAAAAGTCTTGTTAAATTGATCCCATCAGCTACCGATATAACTAAGCAGGTATATCAAGGTGTCGCGAACATCTATCAATCGATACCAAACGTTACCAACGAACGTCTGCACCTGGTTACGACCCGGACGCTAAGTAACGATTCTGATCCAAACCGCGCACAATGCATAGAATAAAATAAATAGTAATATGAAAATTGAGATACAGGATGGCAAGATACACTTGCCTGGATCCAGATGCTGAAGTCGGGGCTCCGGTACAACGTCCAAGTCCGCGGATTCTGAAGTACCTAGAGACGATATATAAAATTAATCAATAAACTATCACAATATTATTCTAAAATAAGAGGTGACACACGTCTAGCATAGGCTTCTGTCTTAGTTACATATAGCTCATATAACACTAACTAGAGGGTTGACCCAAGTTGACTAAATTAGCGTTGCATCAAATACGATCAATAATCAGTATAACGTCATCAAACAAAATCTCCTATCCCGTAATATTTATCACTGTGATTTCAGTCGTTCAAGCTATGCTCATCCTCAACCATACCATCCTTGTGTTCACAGACGTTATTATGTACATCTAATTTATTCATCCTCAAATAAATTAGTTATAAATTATCAAGCTCATAATAAATAACCGTAATTATAATATTATAACACCATTTTACATATATACCTAACCTCAATATTTACTATAAAAATATGCATGTGAAGTATTCATGAAACCCTAACCCTAACTAGGGTCTCTCTAGTACAAGCAACATAACTATACAAAAGAGAAGGGTGAGGAGTTACCCCGGTGGCTGCGGGTGGTGGCAGTGGCGATGTTGCGGCTTCGGTCAGGGATCGCGGTTACCGTAGGGGTGACGCGCGTGTTTACCGAGGTGGTGGGGGTGCTCGGCTGCGTGAAAGAGGTGTTTCTCGGCTACGTAAAGGAGGTATGGCTGGAGGTGGTGGTCATGGGGGTGGTGAAGTTGGTCGTGGAGGTGGTGGTGCTGGAGGTGGTTGTCGTGGTGGTACTGGCCGTGGAGGTGATGGTGCGAGGGTATTGATGATAATGGCGGCTTGAGTTGTAGGAGGTGGTGGTCGTGGTGGTGCTAGCCATGGAGGTGGTGGTAGTGGTGGTACGAGATGGACGTGGTGGTGAAGGTGCGGTGAAGGTGATGGTGAAGGTGGTGGTGAAGCTGCGGTGAAGGTGGTGGTGAAGGTACGGGTGAAGGTGGTGATGAAGGTGGCCGGTGAACGTGGTGGTGAAGGTGGCCGGTAAAGGTGGCAGCCGTGTTGGTGCAGTGGATGGCAACGGGTGGTGGCGGCGTTGGCAGCGGGTGGTAGCCGGAGATGGCAGTGGATGGTGGCCGGAGATGGCAGCGGGTGGAGGTAAAGAAGAAGGAGAAAAAGAAATAAAGAAGAAGAAGTGAAAAAGAAGTAGATTTTTGGCTGGATGAAAATGGAAGAGGGAGGAGAGAGAGGGAGGGGGGGTTCCTAGGTTTCTCTAGGGATTAGGGTCGGCCACTTTGGGAATGGTGTGAGGAGGTGTTAGTATAGGGGGAGGTGTGGTGGTGATGAAGTAGCAATTTGAATCAAGGGTCTTGATTCAACATAAAAAATTATACCAAGCAAATGGGGAGAGAGAGAGGGACATGACCGGTCATGTGAGGTTGGGGGGGTTCTTCATTGGCCTTAACCAATAGGGTGGTGATACCTCGCACCCTATTTGCTATTAAGCCCCTTAACTTTTGGGTATTTGCACATGAAGGAAAAGTTGTGAGAATTTGGTGTGGGAAGTGGTGTTTGGTGTTTTGTAGGGTGAGGGGGTGTTGTGTGTTTTGCATGGGCTTCATGAAAGGGGTATTGGGTTAAATTGGGGTTAGGTTGGGATTAGTTTAAGTTGGTGTCCCCAATTTAATTAAAGAAAGTGTCATGTGCTCTTAAATTAAATGGGGGCACATGGAGTCTCAATTAGGAGTGACACAAAGGTCATGAACGATATAGGCTTGTGTCAGTCTTGTCCCCTTTAATTGGTTCGGTGAAATAGGTTGAGTTTGTGTCCCCAAATCGATGCAACAACAAAGGTACACGACATAGGATTAAAAAATTAATTTTGGGACTGAAAAGTTGTATATTTAAATTAGAGCACAATGGAGTGTGTTTGTGAGTGACCGAAATGTCCAACGCCTAGGTTGGCTTGGCAGGTCAAGAGTGCAATAATTTGTTGTAAATTAAGGGCTATTGTTGGGCTCCAAATATTGTAGCAATGGTAGGGTGCACTTAGGGTTTAAATTAAAGAACTAGTCAATATAGCCTAATTTCTAAACCTCAAACACCCTGATGCTAAACCAAAATTTCTAACCCTATCTAGTCTACCTAAAATAATAATTTGAGGGGGTTTACAGATCACCTCATCACACCCACTAGAACTCATGATCACATGCATCTAGTGCACTAGTTATTTTACTTCTATAATACACATATTTTGCTTCATTCTCATAGGCAAACAATGGATCCCATATCTCTATTGTTATCTATATATATCTCCTCCCATATCTTCTATACATGAACCTTCAGGCTGATATACTAATTAGGGGTACACTAGCATATTTTGCATGACCAATCTTGATACTTCTCCACCCATGACACACAATTGGAATTGCTAATACTCAGACCCCTACTTTTAATACTCATGAAACTCCCACACTAGTATTTCACTTTACCATCTTGCATTCACTCATCACCCTCTGTGTATTGTGCACACAATTCTGAATACTGTACTTCATTCTTCCACCATACTTCACAGTCTCAAAATCAAGTGATATACTCATCACTAGTCATATACCGATGCACTCCTATCTATTTACATCAATGCTCTACTTCCACATGTAACACAAGTCCTACTACTTTATCATAATACATTCTTATTCCCTCACAATCTCATATACTCTTATGGTTACCACTCTACTATGGAACACTCCCTAATACTTTTCATGAATATACATTCCTCTATTTTTAACACGCTTAAGTATCAACCACCCAATGGAATATCTTGCATCATTGATTTCCAAAACAATTTTTGTGATACTTAATTATTTATCTGAATCACCTAACTACATGAATTCATGACTATCCAGAACATGCATGCTGACACTAATATTAACTCCTGGAACCACTACTGATACTCTCTACTCTCCCTTCTACCATTATTACTAATACTAGCTAGACTGGCACCTACCATAGAACTATTGCTACAAGGTACTATACTATTAGTTATCTCTAGACTGATGCATATAGCTCATATGCCCAACCAAGAATCACTCACAGACTCACAAGCTATACTTCAAACAATTAACACTGATACTCAAAGACACAAACCTAATTATAAGTTACTAAACTATTACACTATCCAAGGAACCTCAGTAACTAATGAAATAAAACTCTATAAGGAACTGAACTAAAGAAACTGAAGGTATCTCTACTCCTGAGCTAATAGTTGGGATGGAAATAAAATCCTATAATAACATAAATAGAAAGGAATTGAGACAATACGTTAATAACCAGTTTAAGATACAATCTGATAATCATAGGCGTCTGTCTGAAATCATGATACTCAAAATCCTCGCCACGCCAGTAAGCATAGCTGCGAAAAATGATAGATTCCATAAATAAGGTATGCACCTATATAATCATGTCATCTAGAATCCTCACCTCGCCAACTGGTATGGCTGCAAGAAAATCTAAATTTTATAACTAAGATATGTAAATTCGAAGTCAGGTCCTTATATTTCTGCCACGCCAGCTAATATGGCTGCAATAAACTCTAGGCTCCATAACCAAAGCAGACATTTTATCCTTCTCACTGTCCACATCAAAATATGTCATCAGAGGATACCATAATTTAGTCCGTAAAATTTATCTCGATATAAAATCAAACTCAATAAAGAACACTAAGAATTAAATTTAACAACTAATTATCAAGAATCAAATTTAATAACAACAAGTGAGAGCGAACGAAAATAAGAGAAAATGGTTTTAAATTGGAGTTCAAAATAAGATTCTCATGTGTCGTCCCAGGAATCTCTCAAGAAGTCCTAATTTGTGGTTTAGTATTCTCATCCTAATATCCTATATCATTTATCCTATTGCAGACTCACAACAGTACAACTAAATCGTTGCACTACCACGACATCGCACAACTTGCGAAGCCTAACCTGTATGGGCCACCATAAAAATATGTCAAGACCCATCCCCGAATAATTGAGCATTGGCCTTGGGTACGTCCAGCCTATGTTGCAGCATCGGCGGAAGAACGCTGTCTAGGTCATCATATCTAACTATCAATCATAATAATATGACTAGTTCTATCATGTACTCAATCACAATAATCTAAAGAAAGAATGAAAAAGAAATATAACTCAAATATTCATTCTAAAAGAGAGAAACTAGATAAGATATAGAAAAGGAACACTAAACTAGATCTCTACAATTATCACCTTAAGTCCACTGTGTAAGGGCAGTCCAACATATAATATCACTCTAAAATCCCGGAATGGAGAGCACAACAATCACTGAAAAATATTATCCAATCAGGAAAGCAACAAAGTACAAAACTCTTAAAGCAGTTCCGAAATATGGTAGAGAATATACGACAACTAATAGAAGAAAATACAAGATTTACAAGTAACTAAGAATAGAAATATAGCTGAAACAGGCAGATAAATATAATATGAACTAGAAAGATAAGTACAGGCAATATGAAATAAACTGTAGATAAAAAAAACTAGAATACTAGCTATGTGATTTAGAGTACAATTTCGTTATATGATCGGCTTAGGTTGCACATGAGGTAAATAAGGTAACTCGATTATACGTGAGGTATATAATTGACATACACATAAGGTAAATAGGGCTTGATCACATAACCAACTACTACTCTGCCTCCCCAACCAATAATCATGGATCCAATCATGATATGTTACGCACATGAATACGTAAAGTCACACTAGCGAAGAGAATAGTGGATGCACATGAAGCACATAAAAATCAATACTCGATGCACATGATAAAATACATGTGAAGGAGTATCCGCTGAACACGGTAAGGGATAACATCTCCTGACGGGATCCATATAGTACCAGTCCCTGTAACCAAGTGTCAGAATCAAGTACGCAGTTCTAGAACAAGTGATATATACACTATCATAAAATAAAAATTAACAGAGAGATATACTCGCCTAAAATCTGGGATAAAATATTAACTTGTATCCAAAATGGTGTTTCGAAGACCTAACTATGGAAAGTTACATCAATATAAGGCTTTGAAAAGATAACAAGGTAAACTAGTTCAATTCTAGGTCATAAAACTAATTCTACGTCAAAACAGTCAAACTAGGTCAACTCTAGGTCAAACTAGTCAAACTCGGCCAAACTAACTATTTTTAGGTTGTATGAGTCCATCTCTAGGTTATTAGGTCCATACACTAATTTTGTAGGCTATACTAGCTATATTAGGACACTATAGTATCAATACTATATATCATCACAAGATGCACATATACCATATAGACTAGTTACCTTTGTTAATAATAACTCTATGTGAATACCTTGGCATTGAGCAATCTTGGTATCACACTTACTACCCTCTTGGTATTCAATACCAATTTCCAATGATACCTCATACCCCAATTACCTTGTTGTATATCAAGGTACTTACTAGAACCAATATCTAACCATATTAATACTTATATACACTAATTACTAAATAACTACTAACTAACAATAACCAACAAACACCCCCAATCGCAGATTCTAACATATCAAACTAACTACTAATGCTCAACCTAACATACATATCCTAATATACAAAACTTAACTCATTACCAACCATTTCCTTCATAACTTAACTGTTATATTATTATTAATTAACCATTCCATATATATATATATATATATATATATATATATATATATATATATATATATATAAGTAACTAATATCAGTTTCCCCTCAACTCTAATCCCTAACTTCCAATACCAACAATGATACCCCTCAAGTCCATGCATGGACTGCATACCAACATCTCCTTAACACTATCTATCAACACCTAACTAACTGATAAGCGAGGCTAACATTAACATATCAATCAAACATGACTAACTAACACTACTAACACCTATAGCTAACATGTGTATGTATCATCTACTATTAGAACTAACCAATGTTACTTATAACTTACCAACTAACTGTTAATATCTAATTTACTAGTTATAACAACTAACTTAACTAGCTAACTTAATAACTAACTAACTTAGCTAACTTAATAACTAACTAACACTAAGACAAACAACTAACCAATTAACATAAATCAACCTAACATCTAAAACCAATGTAACAGTTAACACACTAACTATCTAATGATCACTAACACTACTAACAGTCCTAACCAGGTCTGTGCACTGCAGCCTCCTGCTTCAACTGATGCCAATGCACCCCATACCCGATACTACTAATTCACAGTCACCAAAGCCCAATACTCGAGCCATCCCATAGCACTGCACCACTGACTGCTAACTGTTGTATGTCCTGTTCCCTCATGCCACATGCACTTAAAGTCCCTTACCCTTGCTGTTGTTGTATGTTGCTGTTGCAATATAACAGTAGCTGCCCATATCAACACCTTGCATCAGTTGTAAATGCAAAAAATCCCTCAAAGCACACAATGGCAACCCCCTCCTGCTGCAATGGTTGCAGCATATAATGCTCTTTCATTTGTGCTCTGAGCATATCACTCCAACAGTCCCCAACAATCCATAACAGACCCTACATTATTTCCTTCACATGTATCCCTTGATACACATAAGAATAAAACCCTACATGAAAGTTGCAAGCAACAACAACCAACCACAGTTCTCTCCACAACCCAAAAGTCGGGTAAACTAGTCTCAAAATAGTCCTCAAAATAGTCCACAACACTTCCCACAGCATGCACACTATAAAATAGTCCAAAATATGAACTACACAGTCCCCCACCTTCAAGAACACATCTATACACCTAGTTTAACACAACCAATTGAATACAAGCTCATACTCATATGGATATATATAACCATACATATATATAGATATAGATATATATGATGAGAACATAAAATGTCATATTTTTATTCCTTAATATATACTTCTTTATGCTCATTTGATATCTAAAGATCCTCATTATTTTTATATTTTGATCTAGGATGCAATTGGAGTCATTAAATGCAAAATAGAGCTAATTATCAATTGTGGATAATTTTGATACATTATAGCAAAATAGTCATATCTTACTCATCCGAAGTCCAATCGAGCTAATCCAAATTGATTCGGAAAGCTAAGAGATAGAGGTACAATCTTACTGTTTTGAGTTTTATGAGATTCTGGCTGCATTATAGATCAAATTAGGATTGAAGTTGAGTAACCTATGTTGTGCATGAAAAGTGGAGCTGAATTAACCATTTTCCTACTTGTTCAAAGATATTATTTTATTGTTTGGGGTGTTGTAACTCTTAGAGAATTTTTGGAAAGATATTGTAGGCTTCAAACAACTAATTTAGAGTGTATAAAAGGGGTAGAAATCAAAACAACAACAACAACAACAACAACAACAACAACAACACAACAACACACAACTCTTCTTCTTCTCCAACATTCTTTTGAAGTTTTCATGAACATGCCCAGCTAAAAGTCTTGTTGGTCGAAAGAAACAGAAGTCTTGGAATCAATAAACTTGTGAGATCTAAATGGTTTTCATATGTTTGATTTGTGCTTTGATTATTGAATGTTTTTCTATGCCTACTTTCATGATTGTTTTGTTTAATTACTAGAAGGCCTACTAGTCTATTATCCATTTCGATCTACTGTTAAATTAGACATCAAATTCGTAATTGTTTGATTTTTCTAATTTATGAAGCAACCAAAATTTAATAAACTGCTTTGTTTTATTAGATCTTAGAAAAAAAAATTGACAAAATTAAATGCAACCGCTTGTGCTTGTGTTGTTTTGCTTCATCGATCTCTTGGTTCTTTAAGAAATTACTAGATTAAATCTTCAGCGTTTGTCTTAGATTTTTAGTAAATAAAGCTAATTAGATCCCTTGTTTCTATTTATCTAAGTCTAAGAGAGATAGAAAATACTTCCAACAGTTAATATTCAAAGTATGAGTTAATTTATATTTTCATCAATGATCAATTTTAAGATTCCAATAGTGGATGTTGACTGAGATCAACATTTGTTCCTTTGATTGGTTTAAATACTTTAATTGATTTTAGCTCTTCTCAATTTTCTTTTATTCAAACCCCTCCATCCTATTTCACATAGCATAAAGATTAACTAATTACTCTCCATGGGATCGATCCTTATTCTCACTAATACAAATAATTTTAAGAGTAAAGGTTTTATAATTTGGGTGCCTACGACAGCACGCCAATTTTTGGCGTCGTTGCTGGGGACTATTTAGTTAATTTTTGTGTTATTTTTTCTAATAATTAAATCAATTTTTTTTATTAGCAAAAAAAAATCATTCTTATATATGATTGCAACTCGATCTTCTAATCAAAATAATTTTTAGAGTGATCCAAAAATAGAAAGAACTTTGCGCAGGTTAAGGAAGGAAGCTCAAAGAAACTCTAACGAGAACGACCCTTCTCCAGATTCCTTACTCTCTTGCAATTCTAACCCTGAAGAAGAGGAAGTCATAGCTGCAAATAGAACTTTGAAAGAACTTGCAGCCCCTAATTTGAACCAACACCCTTTATGCATAAAAGTTTCTACTTTAGATGCTACTACTAGTTTTGAATTAAAATATGGACTAATACATTTATTACCTACTTTTCATGGCCTTGCAGGTGAAGATCCTCATAAGTTTCTAAAGGGGTTTCATGTTGTATGCACAACTATGAAACCTACGGGAGTATCCGAAGAGCAAATCAAATTAAGAGCTTTTTCATTTTCTTTAAAGGATTCGGCTAAGGATTGGCTCTATTATCTACCCTCTAGGAGCATTATCACATGGAATGAAATAAAGAGGCTATTCTTGGAGAAGTAATTTCCTGCTTCAAGGGCAGCCAATATCTGGAAAAAAATATGGGGTAAGGCAACATAATGCAGAGTCTCTCCACGAGTACAGGGAACATTTTAAAAAACTATGTGCAAGTTGCCCCCATCATCAAATTAGTGAGCAACTACTTATCCAGTACTTCTACGAAGGCCTCCTACCAACTGATAGAAGCATGATAGATGCTTCTAGTGGAGGAGCTTTGGTAGATAAATCTCCTGAGGCCGCAAAAATTTAATTACAAATATGGCGGCAAATTCTCAATAATTTGGCACTAGGCTAGATCTTCCATCTAGGCATGCTAATGAGGTAAATAATTCTTTCCTAGAACAACAAATTGCTAGTTTAACGTCTCTTGTTCGTCAAATGGCTATAGGTAACATGGAAACAACGAATGCTTGTGGGATTTGTTCAGTAGCAGGACATCCAACTGATATTTGTCCAACTCTTCAAGAGGAGCCCAATGAACAAGTGAATGTGGTAGGTGCTTTCCCTGGACAACTGCAAAGGAAGTATGATCCATATTCAAACACTTACAATCCAGGATGGAGAGATCATCCCAATTTTAACTGTGGGAATCCACAAACAAATTAGCATGTCAATCAAAATTGCCCAAGTTACCAACAGTACAAGCGGCCATATCCTATACAACAACCAAACCAAACTTCTAACTCTTGTATGTCTTTAGAAGATATTTTTAAGTCTCTTGCCACTAATAATTTACAATTTCAACAGGAGAAAAGGGCCAATAATCAAAGCTTGGACAATCAAATGAGCCAAATGGCTACAATAATTAATAAGCTAGAGGCACAAAGTTCAGGAAAACTACCATCTCAAATGATAGTAAATCCAAAAGAAAATGTAAGTGCAATCGTTTTGAGAAGCGGTAAAGATGTTGACATTCCAGTAAAAGAAGCACCTGCAACGTCAAAACAAGAAGAAGAGAAAAGCACCGTGGCAGACACGAACGTCCCCAATGATGATGAGGTACCCAATTGTAAGTTTTTACCCCTTTATGATTATAAGCCAGTACCTCATTTTCCTCAAGATTTAACAGAATCTAGAAAAATTGAACAAAATAATGAGTTATATGAGACTTTTTGTAAATATGAGGTAAATATTCCACTTTTAGATGCTATTAAACAAGTACCTCGCTATGCTAAATTTTTAAAAGAATTGTGTACAATAAAGAGGAAACAAAGCTTAAAGGATATGAAAAGGTAAAAGTTGGGGAGAGTGTTTCTGCAGTAATTCAACGAAAACTTCCTACGAAATGCAAAGATCCTGGAATGTTTACTATCCCTTGTAAGATAGGTAACAATAAATATGAGAAAGCCATGTTAGATTTAGGAGCTTCTATCAATGTCCTGCTATATTCTATATATGAATCTTTAAATCTTGGACCTCTGAATAAAACTGGTGTTGTAATTCAATTGGCTAATAGATCTAATGCATATCCTAAGGGAATAGTTGAGGATGTTCTTTTACAAATTGATAATTCAGTTTTATCAGCTAATTTTTATGTGCTTGACATAAAAAATGGAGATCAAACTGCTCCAATTTTGTTAGAAAGACCATTTTTAAAGACATCCAAGACTAAGATAGATGTTCATAGTGGCACACTTACTTTAGACTTTGATGGTAAAATTGTTAAATTTAATATTTATGATGCCATAAAATATCCTGATGATGATAATACTGTTTATTCTATTGATGTGATTGATTCTTTAGCACATGATATTTTTGAACTTAATGGCAAAGATGAATTGGAAGTGGCCATTAGTGAGCATCTTGAAAAAGAGCATAAGTAGTTAGCTTTGAGTTATAATTTGCAGAAAACTGTTACAGCATTGAATGATTTTCCAAAAATACAACAATCAAGTAACGTTTCTTATATTTCATTACCAATTTCTAACAAGAGGCCTTTACCCTCTATTTTGCAGGCCTCTATTCCAGACTTGAAGCCTCTCCCTATACATCTTATATCAATACTAATATAGACATACACAACTCTAAATAGAGTATAGCATATTCCATCAAACACGTGGAGTGCATCGCACCCGTATCACACTCAGTCTATGATACGCTTGCGATACGACCCCAACACACCACTAAATGCCTCACTAGTGATATGAGAAAGTCTAGAATTATATTTCTAAGTAATATAAAGTACTAGCTACTCAACTACATGTCCGTGTCAAAATATGGCATGTGCACACCCCCGTGTCGAAGAAAAAACCCTAAATTAATCTGTATCATTAAATTATCATGACATGATCTACATGTATCCAATTATGGACACGATACTAGTTTCATAATACTAAAATAAACACAAATACATCTATCTAGCCTAATGACAAATACTTGGTGTGCTAATCTCGGATTTCCCCAAAATTGACATAAAATATATGCTAACTTTCACAATAGGGGTATCTAGTAGTCAATTCTTCTTCATATAGGTTGTCCTAGTCCATAGGTGGGTTCCTAATGAATTAATTACCGATTTATAGTCTAATTAGAAGGAAAATTCTGAATTGTACATATTGGGAGATGGATTCCCACTGTAAGTCTCCAGTTGGACTCAAGAAAGCCTCAACTTATGCAATCTCCTCCTCCTTGTAGATCCTTGCCTAATATTTCTTCTAGAGCTCCTATGGTAGATTAGGGATAAATTTGGATGAGATTTGGTAAGGATTTGGTAGAGATTTGATGTAGGTTTAGTGGAGGAAAGAAAGAATTTGGGGATGAACAAATTCTAGATATAAATTTTGGAATAAAAACATAAGGGAGGAGAGAGAGTCTCCCCCTTTTATGGATGCCCCCTTCCTTGGCCTCCAAGCAATGTATAATATCCAATATACCCTTTGGGGCTTGTCATGATAAAAAGTAATTAAGAAGGAAGCTTCTAATCCTAATGGTTGGCAAATTAAATCACTTAACTTAATGAAAATGACTAACTATTGGGCTCAAGTCTAGTCTAACTAATGTTGGTTCATGACAAGTCTAGTTAGGTCCAATTAGGTCCACTAACAACTAGTCTAACTATTAACTAACAACTAACCATTAACCATATACAAGATACAATATATAACTATACCAAATTTATTATAAAAATAAATTTAATCCAAAAATATTTTACTACTAATTATTGAAAATAAAAAAATACCACTCATTATAATTATTTGAAATACCATATTCACAATATTACCAATAATAGGAAAGACAAAAATACCCCTCTCCGAAAAAGTAGTAGTGACATGGCTACTCTGGAGCAGGACCACAACCCGTACACCAAACAAGCATCGGGATTTTAGACCGTCTCTCGAGCATAACTTAGCCTCTAGCCATGTACCATAACAAAGAATAAAATATAAGAATAAAAGATATTTTACAACCAAAATGCATGGCCAAATATCTTCTACAACTTGATATATATTAACTAGCTAGGATTATCACAAGACTTAATTACAAAAATGCAAGTCAAGAAAGTTCGCTATCACCCACACTATAGTTATCCAGATCGCCAAGGGGTCAAGTACATGCTTGTGACATATAACATAACATAATAGTTAACATATAAGATAATAATATGAAATATATAACATAAAGTACCGCAACACACAAACTTCGTACGTAATGGAGCCTACGCCAATCGAGGTTGTCCATATCTCATGGGTCCTTAGCGATCGGGGTTGTTAGTAGTGTGAACATCATCCCCTTCTATTGTACAATATGAATTTAGTTAGTTAATCATCATAAAAGTTTATTCTAATTCTCAAGTTGTGGATACTAGAGAATTGCCATAGAATAACATGTGCTAGCTATGGATTAATCGCGAGCTAACAATGGTGAATATCCTCGTAATTCGTGATACACGATACATTGGACAATACTCACACTTGATTGTCCACTACCAAAATGCAAATTAGTTAAGAATACAATAAATTAGGTTAAATCTACTAGTTCCAGTGACAAACATGAACTCGTATTTCAATATTAACTATAAATACGATACAGGGAGTATAATTCCCAAAAATTGCCAAAAAACAAAAAAAATTGCATATGAATATCTCAAAGTTATACAGGGCTTGGTCGAAGTAAGGCCAAAACTGGCACAAACCGAGAAGAAAACCCGAAGGGACAAGGCATTCTTTAGACCTGTACTGAGGAGATAGTATATTGACAATATATTGGCAGTATAATATCACTATACTATTCTGTCTTACAGAATATAAAACTGACTTGCTAGAAAAATAAAATGCCACACAATATACTGACAGTATTCTATCAATATATTATTCTGCCTTATAAAATAGGGCACTGACTTGTTAGAAAAATAATAAAACCATATTGTATATTGCCCATATATTGATAGTATATTAGCCGTATGCTGACAATATACTGGCACTATTATGCCACTATACTGTTTGTACTGATACTGTGCAGAAAATATCTTGGGCCAGGGTGTTTAGGTGTCAAAGTATACCAAAATATGACAAAATTGTGTCTAACAAATTAAGGTAGTTAGATGAGGGTTCCCTACAACAATTGTGAGCTTGGGTTGTGTCACGCCCTGCTCCCAGAATATTGAATAAATACGGGGACTGACATGGCCAACCACATCTTGCAAAATACATAAGTAAGCCGCAATGTGTTAAGATTGTCTAGAAGACAGATGGGTGAACTCTAGAATGCTATGACGTCAGTCCTAAGGCCGACAAATTATATTATCTAAATTCAGCAACACAAGTATAAGAGTATATCATATATGAAAATAAAAGGCATCCCAAATTATATACCACATATGATCATGAAGCTAGTGAATATAAAATGCTGCACTAGCAGAGTATAAATATACATGATCAAATATACCAGCCATGGTCAAATATATAAATCAGGTTGACCGCAGTTTCAAAAATTATATGGAACTAACTGTGCCCCTTCCTAAATAACACAAAAATGGAGTAATCAAGACGATGGGTGGAAGAAGGAAACCGACTCGCGAGCTTCGACCATAGTCCTACGAGTACGAGCCATCTTGCTGGAAGAACGGTGGGTCCTGATTTTCTTTGGGGTAACCTGGCCATGCAAAGCAAGTAGGGTCAGAACCCCAAGCAACAAATGTAACACCCCGTTCCGCTCAAGCGGACTGCCGATTCAAACGGCAAAAGTGCAATGTCCCGACCCGCCTTGCTCAGACGATAATTCTCGTTTGAGGCAAAGGATATCCAGACTTGTCCCTACAGGATTTTGGCTTAAGCTTTCAGAGGCTCGCTTGACGTATCCCTCAACTGAGGCGAATCATCACTAAGGTGGGTAGCTACGGTGAACTTGTCTTTGCTTAGCCAGCACACATAAAATATGGAACGATACATACTAGTCGCTAGGTGAATCACCCCATGCATGCTAATAAGAATACAATGCACCTAGCTAAGAAAATAATCCTAATTTGTATTGCTTGTGTTAGAACATGGAAATAAAATATTGCTTATATTCAGACCCTCGCATGCTACCCTATATAATGTTGCTCGGAAAAGTCCCTTACAGTTTCACCTCTCGATTTACCTTCGGGCTCGAGCCAACGTGTTTGCTTAAGTTTCTCAGTAACGCATGCTTGCCTGCTTACAAATGTCTAATGTTATTCGTATTGTGCATGCATTCTAGTTAGCCAGGAGAGTATCAAATAGATCTTCTGTGCAATTGAACATGCAAGTATCCGGGACCGTTAGGTCACCCAAGGCAAATCCTCGAACTAGGGGCATGCATCAAGGCAAGTAAATACTGAAATGGAAATCATATCAAGTTTACCTTTGAACGAGAATCCTATCCATGCTCGTTCATAGCGAAAATTCAAGATTGTACTCGTGTTATTGATTGTATTGTGAAAGATGTGAATTTGGATAACCCTAAAGACCTGAATGTCACGGACAACTCGAAAATGAGGTATCATTCCACGGACGGTCACCGGGGAACTGGGACCGATCTGATCCGGATGGAACTCTATTGTATAGTCTATATTGTACTGGACGAGATGGCTTGTAGCGCCCATTGTACTTTCATTGCAAACCATTCTCGTTTGTGACTAGTGTCATTTATGGCTATGCCAGCGACAACTGTTCATATAGATAAGTCATCCTCGCTTAGCGGTTATCCGCGTGCGAGTCATTGCATCCCATCAAATGAATAACTGAAAACCTGAACGATCATGATACAATGACTCTCGTGTTTGCATATGCTATTGCCTTGATCTTCACTATGAATTCTCATGCTTGAATTAACTTGGTTTGCCTTGGACAGGAAAGGGAAAATCGATAAGTTGGTAAGTCTCGCCGTGTTTCCTCTCATGTTGTACGGCGCACTGCCACACGAGTTAGGTTATTCAATCTTTGCATGAAACTGATCCTAAGGCAACTAGAAAGACAACTTAATAGTTGGTACACGAAACCTATATTACGTGTTTGGATTTGTCGAGCGGGCGAGTAGCCTCTCCACCAGTGCATTCAATGTAATGATAATCCACCAGATCATTTGCAAGGTGCGGGAGAACCTCGTTCGGTGCGGATGCCTCCTTCGTGCGTGCTAAGGCCAGGAGATTCACTCTGAAGCCTTGCAGCGTTGCGCCCGGAACTGAAGCACATATACAAGACATAATGTTGAAACATCATCTGAACATCGCATGTACAATCATTCCATAATTGTAGCCACTTGGCACGCTTTTACTGTTTCAGAGAGAGAGACTTGAGCAACTTGTAATCTCGGCTATACGGCGCCTGTAACACTTGTTTATATCAATAAAGAGTTGCTTTACTTCAACTTGTGTTATTCAATGCTTCCGCTATATTTTCGACTCAGTAAACTTGTTACCAAATCGCCTATACGTTTATGACTCCGCTATACTCGGACAATCTGTGCGACTCTGTGGCTTAGAACTCTTACCGCCAGCCAATGAACCACGGCCTTGCACGGGCATGGCTCACGGTCGTGCGACATCACGTCCGGATGGGTCATAAAGCAATCGTTCTACGGGAGCTCTGGCGCGGTGATTCTCGTCTAGCGGGGAGGCCGATTTAGCCTGCGGGAGATCGGGGCGTGACAACAAATACCACAAAGGAGCTCGAGGTGATAGACCAATCACATAACAACATAAGCAGAAAGAGACATATAAGAAATAAATGTTGATCGAGACTTGTATGGTACCAATATACATGTCTCAAGAATAATACTGGAAGAACTAATAATAATTACAGAAATGAAAGTAAGGTGATGATCGGCAAGAGAGCATAGGAACTACACTGGATCAGAATCACAACCCTTAAACCAAACAAGGACCGGGGTTGTAGACCTTCATGCTAGCAGAATGTAGCACCCTAACCACATGCTGGAAGAAAATAAATTAGAAGAGTGAGCTATAATAAAAGTAACATTATTCATCACACGGCCAAACAACTTTACGGCTTGCTATGACTAACTTGCTAGGGTTGTCACAGGCATTAATTTACTAAATGCATAATATTGCTACCACCGACACTTCAGTTAACCCGGATGGCCAAGGGTACACTTGTCTAGTAAACTTAAATATACATTCAACCATACAATAACATAACTAGTTACTTGTCATAAACAGAATTGAATTATAAGCATAAACTTAAACTTGTGATCATAAACTTGCTTTATAAACTTGTCATATAACATATATTGTATATAAACTTGTCTTGTAAGTGCCGCAGCATGCATAAACTTGGTTAGTCATAGAGCCCTTGCCTAGCAGGGTTGTTCCATGCTGCATGGGGCCCTTAGAGATCGGGGTAGGCGGTACCGCAATATTCTTCCCTCCCAATGATCAAAGAAATTCTTATCTTGTTTAATCATTACTAAATTATTTTAAGCTCTCGAGTTGTGGATACTTAAAAACTCCCTAGAATAACGAGTCATGAATACGAGCTTTTCATGAGTTATCATATTCGCGACACGCGATACAATGGAAAATACTCACACTCGATTGCCTGATGCCAAATGTAAGGGATTTTCATACACAATCATTTCTACGGTGTCGTAAGGATTGTGAACTTGTACATAAACTTGTCTCGTGAACTTACATGCAAAATTTGTCTGTTATCATAAACTTGTATCAATATAATGAAGGAACAACAATAATCGCTAAAAGGAATTACTAAAAGAACATAATAAAAGGGAACACAAAATGCACACCATAATTTTTGACCGCATACGCCTACTGGCCGAATGGACTCACTTGCCGTATGCACCCATTAGCCGCATGCACTCAATTATCGCATGCGCTCATTGGCCTTATGCACACAATTGCCGCATGGACTCACTTGCCGCATTCTCAGGGTTAAAGTCTACTCCTAGGGGCAAGTGCTGAGTGATGGGTCAATAAATGAAGTGTCAGTGAAGTGACATAAAGTGATTGATGTGACATACCATAAATATTTGTCAGAGAAAAGACAAAAGCATAAATGGTGTGAACAAAAAGGCGTAGAGTAAAAAGACACAAATGTTGCTTCTAAGTCCAATGACAGAAGGGCCGCATGGGCTTCTAGCCGCATGGACAACTGGCCGCATGATCTCCTGGTCGTATGGATAACTCGCCCTCAAGGAAATCTCTTGCTTTCAGTGCTTTATGCATTCAACTTCGAAATGCATATGCAAAGACAGTCATGCGCCTAACAAGATAAGCATCATGCTAAAAGGGCGCATGAAGCTTGACGCTTAAAACTCCTTCATCCCCAAGCAGCACAACTCCATGGAAAAGCTCCAAAAATCTGAAAAATTATTTCCTTCATAAAATTTTAATTATAACTCCAAATAAAGTGAAGCAAAAGCCAAATTGCATGAAATAAGATGCTCTAACATAAGGAACAAATAGTTTTCAAAAATACTAAATTTTAGTAGATCAAAACCAAGAAAAACTCATAAACCTCATAAAACCCTAAACTTAAAACTCATATCTACAAAAATCTAGATATCAAAATCCAAAACTTTAAGAACTAAATATGATCAGCAACTCAAGGAGAACATTTTTCATCAAATATATTTTTAAAATAACATATATATGAAAAATTTAAAAATTTATGACTTCACCATTGAGAAAGATGTACTTGCCTAAGAGTCCAGCGACTCCTTCCTAGCTAGGTCCGGTGCTGGGGTTCGACTATGGGAGGTGCAAGGGGGTGAGGGAGAAGGGAGCAAGGAAGAAAAAAATAAAAATAATGAAAAAAGAGAGGAGAGAGAAAAAGATTATATATATATATATATATATATATATATATATATATATATATACACACACTAAGAGGAGAGAAAAAATGGTTTAGTCATGGGTTCAGTCAATTGAACCGAACCAGGTGTCCATTCTACATGCGGGTCCTAAACCGGGTCTATGGCATTATTAATGGGTATTCTAGTGGTCTCAGGTAGTCTCTCTCAACAACAGAAAAAAGATAGTAAATATAATGACAAGAACCAACATGAGAAAGATAGCAGGAATACATTATCAAAGAAAATTAAATTTTAAAAATTCAAGAAATACCAAATCTGGAATCATGTGTGACATCTCTACCCTTCTTAGAAAAATTCTGTCCTCAAAATTTCACCAAGGCTAGTCGAGCTGGACATACGAGAAAGCTCAAGAAATCACATCACAATTCAAATGATTATACTAAGAAAGTAAATAAAATAGAAAAGATAGCTGCAGAAGTAACTAATGAATAAATGCACAAAAATAACACACAAGGAAATAGAGGCATATGGAAACATATACTTTTGAGTCAGTCAAATAAGAACTCATCATCGCTTGCCTATGCTGACTCACACAAATGGACAAGAGCCAAGCCTGGAGGTAAGTCGGTACCAATGACTATATCGAGGGCATGACTCTAATCCAGGACATACCTTCACAGTCAGAACACATGATAGACATCATGTACCACGAGATACAAAGGCAGAAAAGTAGGGTAAAAACTCACATTTGCTCAACGAAAGGATCGAAACGACTATCATATTTCGAACGGGTCGGAACACGAGATTGTTCGACAGGAACCAAAGAATAAGAAAAGATAAAGAGAGCTCGGAAATTTCACCCACAAATGTAGCGCCTTCGGCTAAAAATTTTCTAGATTGCAAATATTTTGTCAGGCCATCGTTCAGAGATTGATTGATGCTAAAAAGTTTACTAGATATAAGTAAGGTTTTTGTTGTAGATAGTTGGGGGTATTAGTATCTAGCCTTGAGTTAGGTTGAGTTGTGGTTGAAAGTTGCGCTCCTACCATTTAGTTTTATGCTATTGGTTCAAAAAAAAAATCTACCAGGCATCTAGCTATTGGTTCAAGTGGGGACCATTGACCAGGAGAATATTAGGTACAGTAGGTAGCCTCAGGGACATTGTGGGATACATACCCGGAATCACTGTGGTCTACTATTTGTTCTTGATCAGAACATTTTCTGTGGGAGGATAGCTTTAACGCCTTAATGAGTTCTCGGACAGAGTGAATGTCCGACTTGCGTTACATGAAGCACGAGTAGTTTCAGCACGACAAGGGACTTGTATCCCATGCTACAGTGGCGTCACACCACATGAGGGAGTGAACCTTGCCTTCAGGCCATGTCACAGCGGCAGTAGCACCGCACATAGGCAGGTAGCCTAATGCTGAAAGAAAAAAGAGAATGGTAGTACAGCACTACAAAGAGGCATGTGACCTCAAGCTACAGTGGGTGACACCACATGAGGGAGTGAACCTCGGCTTCAAGCCATGTCACAACGGCGTAGCACCGCACGGAAGCACAAAGCTTCATGCTGGGAGGTAGTACAATACTACTAAGAGGCCTGTGACCTCATGCTACAGTAGATGACACAACATGAGGGAGTGAACCTCAGCTTTAATCCATGTCACAGTGGCGTAGAACCGCACAAAAGCGCAAGGCTCCATGTTGTGTGTAGTAACGGCACTACTATGAGGCCTGGTCCTCATGCTATAGTGGTATGACACCACAAGAGGGGGATCCTGGGCCACGGGCGGCTATGTCATGCGGCGTAGCACCGCACAGAAGCGCAATGCTTTATGCCGGATAATAAACTCTATAGTGAAAGAACTCACCTCAGTAGTGTATGGATATAGATATAGGTCGTCTCTTGAGGGAAATCTTGTAGACGCCCAAGATACATACACTGAGACCAGGTCAGCACAGAGACTTTAACGTGCGACCGGTTGGTACAACTGAGGTCATTGTATGAGTGGAAATAATAGCAGCTATTGTGCAGAATTCAAGGCCTAGTCCATTCTTATATTGTACTATTGTTTGACCCATGCGGAAAGATTTAAGTCGTCGGCAACATCTATCCTAATGCATTATGACAGTCACTATGAGGAACACTCAACCATATATTATGATATATGTGGGAGATTGTTAGTATTTTTAACTTGGCTTTGGGAGTTTTAGTCCCATATTGGAAAACAACCAATGTGTATATCTCAATATATAGCTATGCTTAGTATTGGTATATGCGCAAGGGGTGGAGGCCCATGTGGGTTTACTTTTCCTAGAGGGTTTAAGTGTGAACTCCATTATGGCAATCTTCGTTTGTCACCATATTTGGGAAGTTTTTCTTAGGAGCTAAGTCCCGTAAGGGCTTAGCTACTCGGACTCGGACTCGGACTCGGACTCGGGCTCAAGGGCGCAAAGTGGAGCTTTGTTGGCGCACTTTGCACTTTGCACTTAGCACATCAATATCGTCACATGGCGCTCATGAGCTCCTTTTATGCGCGAGTTTCATGCACGGTTGCTTGCTCGGACGCATGCTTCATGGAGCCATGCGGTCAGGTGCCCATGCGGCCAGGGGCCATGCGGTTAGGTGCCCATACGGCCAGGAACGCATGCGGCTAGGTGCCCATGCGACTTGTGGAGAGTCTGACGTGGAGGGGACATGGCCTGCTTTCGGCATTTAGCAGCGCTGTCTGCTCGTGCAGTACAGCGTGTTAGGCGGCGCGAGCTGCTGCTTTCGGCGTTTGGCGGCGTTGTCTGCCTCATTTAGGGCAGCGTGACTTGTGGCGACGACGGCTCTGACACCCGAATTTGGGGGATCTACTCGGTCAGCGCTTATGTAGCCTGGAGTTTCCTCAGGCCGCTTATGTGCTATTTTCTTCTATTTATATAGATGACCTCCTCTTTCATTTGAGGAGAGAGAATACAGATAAAAAATCGAGAACACCAGATCATATGCTGTCCAAAGTGTCTCCATCTCACATGGTGTTTTCGAATGTGACTTTGAGCGTTCCAGAAGTTATTTTGTGAACTTGCTGGTTCCTGCGGGCAGATCGTCTATACGGCGAATCTTGCTTTGAGCAACGGTGGTTTTGACCAACCCAGCAAGGAGCTTCTCTTCTGTTTTTCCTTTGCTTTGTTCTTTCTCATTGTAGCGTCTGCGAACATAAAGAGAAGAACGTTTTACTTGTTGCTTGTTATAATCTTTATTTTCTTCGGAGCCAGTTTGTAACATGTTCTTGGGTTCGTGTTTCGTTGGAATCGAGAAATATCAGGTGATAAACTCTTGTGTGAATTTCTGATCTCGACGACAACTTGAATTCCAGTAGATAGCGGACCTTCGATTCTCGCTAGCAGCTCTACTATGGCCTACTTTCTACTATCTTTGATCCGTCCAGAACTGGCAGTTTGAAAAGATTTGCTATAATACTATCATATGTATATATTAGAATGTTGGATATAGTTAAAAATATAATGTATTCAGAAAATTAGAGCAGCTAGAACGACGATCACACAAATGAAAGAGTGAATATATATATTAAAAAGAGCATTCCTCGCGAGTTGGAAGTGGTGTTCTTCTAATTGGTTGATCGTGCCAAAAATTAACATCAAATCGTTAAAATTAACACGTTAGCTTAAATACCTTAATTTCATTATACATAGTTTTTGGTTTATTATTGAGGTAGTATACATCACTTGAGCTTTATGTTGATACAATCAAGTCTGGCAGGAGAAGATGCTTAGCTTTGTATTTTGCGTCCTTGCCATCGTTTCTAACGCTGAGAGTATATAATTAATAAAAACATGGGGGGTCCAGGCCCCATGGTTAGCCAGCTGCTCGACACGCTATGCAGAATGGTGGGCTGTTCTGACAACCGACCACCACCGTCAATCGGCAGTCACCATTTTAACAATAATCATAGCTGTTCAAATACCGACAAGACAATCGATCTTTGTCTATCAACATGATCCTAGCTGTTCAAATGCCGACATGACAACAAATGCCGACATGACAATCTTATCCAACTGGATCATCAAGAATCAGTAGTGCGACTTCTCATATAATAATTCTAAGAATACTGACTTCTCATACAATAATTCTAAGAATACAACAAAAAGTTTTATGGGTCCATTTTTATTTATCCACAAATACTAGAATATTTGTTCACCATTCAATAGAAAATGCACACGTGACATCTTTATTCAAACAAAATCAACTTGAAAGTGGTTTTGTTCACCAACCAAGATGGTTTTGAATTTAAAAATATCACGTGTGCATTTTCTATTGGAGGGTGAATAAATATTCTAGTATTTGTAAGTGAACAAAAATAGACTCTAACATTCTTACAATCGTGTGTCGGTTGTCTGGATCTTTTACTAATTAATCCCGATAACGTCTCCAGACGACGTATTTTTTTGAAACAATTGCATCATCTCTTCCTTCCCTCCACTCGGAGAGAAGGAATCAAATTGACAGCCGTTACCTATACAATTGTATGAAAATTGTAAAACATTTGGTTTTAATTCTAACGTTATTCTTCTACTTCTTCTTATGCGGGAGATATTTTTTCAGGTTGGTTGAGATTAAATTCTTATAGCGTTATTTATAATAAATTTATTGTAAATGATCTCTAGTCTAACGGTTGGGAGTGATGCACCGATACGGAGAGGTCTCGAGATCGAGACCCCTCGGCGTTATTTAATTCTCTCTTGAAGAAATTAAATGGTGGAGCGGTGGAAGGGTGCGGCGCGGTACGGTGCGGCTACAATTGCGTGAGGTCTTCGGGCCGGATAGAGCTTTTGGACGTGGTGCCTTCGAGCGTGTAACCTTCGGACTGGGATGTAAGTCTTCGGACTGGATGGGACCTTCTGGTTAGTGTTGTATATATAAACCTTCGGGCTGGATTGGTTGTGTCTTTCGGACTGAGTTGTAGACTAAAATAATAATAATAATAATAATAATAATAATATATATATATATATATATATATATATATATATATATATATATATATATATATATATATATATATATATATCCCCAAGCATTCTCATGTTAACAACCGTTGGATTTTAAGTCATCTAATTTTAATCATTGATTTGAACCATTCAAATCAATTGTTAAAATTAGATAACTTAAAAAAAATACAACAGTTGATAACATGTGAATACAAATATATATATATATATATATATATATATATATATATATATATATATATATGAGAGCAGTTTCGGAGTCCGGATTGCGGAGCCCAGTGGAAGTTCCATCGCTCTCCACCGTTGTATTGCACCGATCCCACGCACGAGTCCCACGTGGACACTACGATCCGATGGTACAGGGAGAACGGAACTTCGACGGAACATTGGGGGAGGGTCTTTTGATCCGCTCTCTCTACACCCGATCTGCTTGGTTCGGGAAAGTGAGCCAAAACGTAAAAAAAAATCTTAAAAGTGACATTTTGTGTAAACATTACATAGGGACGTGTTTTTTTACTTCTTTCACACAAGTGGGTTGAAAAAGAGAAGGTTATAAAGTAAGAAATTCATAAACACATCGTTCGGATGTTCCAGATGTTTTGAAGATGTAAAATTTAAAAGTGACAAATTCATTATTTTATAATTACTTTAAAAATATAATTAATTTTAATTGCATAATAATAATAATAGTAATTATTATTCTTATTATTATTATTTACTTTATCCATCTAAGCATTTTTCTTTCTCCATCTAAGCATTATTAGTGCTAACTAAATAATTGAAGTAATTAACATTATATAAAAAAAAAAACAAATTTTTTTAATTTTTTCTTTTCCTTCAAAAAAAAATTTTGTTCTTCTTTCTCGTTCAAGCTTACCCTCGATTCCTCCTTAAACCAAAAATAAAATAAAATAAAATAAAATAAACAAAATGATTTCTCTCTTTTTTCATGTTCTTCCTCTCTCTCTCTCTCTTTTCCATGATCCTCCTTCCCGAAGAACCAGCCCCAAACATAACCCTCTCCATTCTCCAAACAAATAAATTAAGCGGTCTCTCTCTCTCAGTTTTCAACCGAGAAGAACAAGAGGCTGTCACGTCCCAGATCAATAATACTGGAGAGCGGAGGAATGACTCAGTCAACCACACATTGCGGAAAATCGAAGCAATCCGCAATGTGTTAAGGTTGTCTAGTGACAAGGGGTGCATACTACAATCAAGTCTCATAAGGTCAAGAACTTCTTTGTCCCAATCATTCAAACAAGTAGCAACAATATAGAATATTTTGGAATAAGCAGTAAGACGTCCCAAATGCCACATCAGAATATTCTTTAGAGATTTGGCGGTACAAAATGATGTGCTAGATGCAAGATAAAATTATACAAGAGAGTGAGTCAGTTGCAGCCTGAATATATACAGTCATGTAAGGAACAAATATCTAGATTTGCATGCTAACAGGTGCCGGTGGCTAAACGTCCAAAAGAGAAGAATGTACAAGACGAGCAGTGAATAAATGAACCTACTCATGTCCCTCAGCAGCCATCATTCTGGTGCGTTCCATCAGTGAGGGTAAGAAGTTGGATCCTCTAATGCTGGCTCTAAACCTGGCCATACAAAACCAGTGGGGTTAGACCCAAATAGCAAGTACCACAAGAAAGCACGAAATGAAGAAACAAAACCAGATCTAGCATATAGTGCAAGAGCCAAGAATCATTGGCTCGTGCCTCATCTTTGGGATAACATGGCACTCCTTTACCAAACAAGACAGAAAATGCCATGCCACCAAAGATAAGGTACGTCACATGATTATGGTCAAGCTAGAATTCTGTGTCGTAGTGCGGTCCATATTCCATCATAGCATAATGACTCAACCCCCCCAACAAACAAGGATATAAGTTGAACACCACACTATGACAGCCCATGTTTCCTAATCTACTAGAAGAATTACAATCACAAACAAGTCAAGTTAGAACGGCCAATCAATATTATAGCTTGTTATGTAGAGTCTGGGGTTATCCCAGATATAATAATAAGCATCCTCAGATCATGTCGTATCGAGCAGCGCTAACCGAGCCAATATTATACAAGTCAGAAATCATGATTGCACCAGTTTTCTGTAGGATCATCGCGCTAGTTGTCGCACCAGTCCCCCGTAGGGCCACCGTACTAATAAATCAGTAATAGTTCCAACCTTCCTATAGGAAAAAATATTGGCTCAGTCTTAAATATAAATAGTCAAATATTGCACTCCACTATATATGCATGATATACAATATTCATGGCAGCCAACCTTACAAACAACAAAAATTATCACGTTGCGGCCCATCACGCACGATCTCAGGATGTCGTTCCCTCCCTATTTTCTAATCAGCTTTTATGTTACCTAATACAGTGATATGGAATTCCCTTCCATGGCTACAGGAACAATCCCCTTAATGATGTCGTACAGAGTAAGGGTGCATTTGATACAAATCATATTTTATATAATTAGTCAAATCTGGATTCACCCAAATATAGATGCAACATTCAAACAAGCAATAGCATAACCACACTATGGTTCTGACCCATTATCATTTCTCCGCCAATAATTCAGGAATATAATATTATGCCCCAAGCAGGAATCACCGTGTCACGTTTAGTGTACATATTGGCCAATGTTCCACACTCAGTGTATAATATAATCATTATAAACAGGCGAATAGGACAAGTGTATCAGCACGAATATAATAACCAAGTCAAAATACCAAACCTATCAGTTGGTCATATGAATTATGTTTTGATCAAGTCAGGAGTCATAATTAATTTTACTTTATTGTATCGATGAATGAGGATAAGATTAGTACGAGAATCCATCAAGATCAAATCCATAACCCTTAAACCAAACATGGACCGGAGTTGCAGAATGCAACCCAAGTTGAACTACGCCTCTTATTCTATCCAACGTATAATAAGGTGATCCAGAATGCAATATAATTATCAAGTCCAAGTTCGAGTGCCACTCATCGTGGTCAGGGTAATCACACACACCAATGAATAATAGCAAATAAATAAATGATGCAAAAAACGGATACGGAAGCTGCATGAACCCCTCAAGATCAGATCTACAATCCTTAAACAAACAAAGACCAGGATTGCAGATCCTCACCCGAGTTGAACTACACTCCTTATCCTATCAAATGTATACGAATAAAGTTAGAAAGGAAACATCAAGCATAATCAGGGCCACATCTACAGGGCTCTCAATATAATAAGTCCATGCTAGATGCCGTACGTTATGGCCAAGAACCTCATAAAAATATTAATAAGGCAATAGTCCATACATCACTCAATAATATGCCCAAGGCAACAAGAAATCACAAAACAGGTAAGTGGTGCACAATCGCAAGAGAAACAAGCATAGGCGCACTTTACAAAATTACACGGGTTAGGCTGTCACGCCCCAGTCCCAAAAGTACATAGGACTAGGAACAGGTAAGCATGCCAGCCGCATGGATATGGCAACTCCAATATATGGAAACCAAAATCCACACGTACGCTGTAATATGAAAATCAATCCATAAGTGGTATAAACATATGTCACAAGTCACAGGGTATAATCTAAATCTCATCCACGAAATCAAATATAAATAAATAACCAGTATCTATGAAACTAGATCTCAATATAAGTATCTAAGGATGATAGTTGGATGAAAACAAATCCACTACCAAATCGAATGTAAGAGCAAATACAAAATAAGTACAACACCGCAACACCATATAAGAATACTAGCTAGCAATCACGGGCTCGAGGAGAGGACATCCACGAAGCATATATAACCATCCAATCTGCGCTCCTGCAAATACTCAAGAACAGATACACCTGGCAGAGGACCACGTCCTCAGAGGGACGTTACAAGATACAGAAAAGCGGGCCAACTTGAATACAGTAAACATGCATATAATTTAAAAATAAATAAGTACGCTGTACAAGACAATCTATATGAATGCAAATGAGGACAACTTTTCGACGTATGGGCAAGGGTAGGCTACTCGATCTACCTCACAACTCACACACACGTCAATGGACATCAGAAATCGACAAACCGCGGGGGTAGTGACCAGCGAGACTCTAGAAATCAACATACCGTGGGGGTAGCGACCAGCGCGACACACGCCTGTAGTGCGAACTATTTACTACGGTTTACCAGAGTGGTTAAAAGCCCATACGCCTAATGATTGTCCTATCATGATATTAGGTGCCACGTATGTCAACATATCTAATATATAGTATGACTGAAAGAAACTACACATGCAATAAATAAACAAAAATATAATAAATATAAAGAAATATACTAAGCATGCAAAATACTGTAAGCAATTTGGCAAGGTATCTTGCCTGGTAAGAAAGCTGCAAGGTGTACTGTCCAGAAGTCAAACGCACTGGATCAAAAGCTATGGCCGCAGAACAAATGTCTCCGGATGCTGAAATAAATATCACCAACGTTCCCAGAATAAGCAAAATAGCTAAAAAGCACTTCCCTTTCGTCTAATTTGGATACAGGGGCAAAACGGTAATTTCGGGTAAAGTGGGGTCCACGTGTGGCCCACTTTGCACCGAAAAACGTGTCGAGGGTAACAGTCTCTAAATGAGACAAATTATTGGTCAAACAATTCTAAATGTCAATACGAACCCAACGGTATGTCCAAATGTGAATTCCGATGAGCCGAACACAATTTCATCCAAAAAGTCAACTGTAGGACCCGCCAATTGGCGACTTGGTCAACTATCTCAGAATTGCGTGAAAATTGGGTCACAGGACCAGCGCGTTACCACGAGCCCACTGGCGTAAGTTTCGTCGTAATCTGACAAGCGTGCACAAAATGCGTGCGACTTCCACAAAAGTTACTACATGGGGTGTGTCCGCGGATACAGGCTGATTCCGGCGCGCACACGCGTCCGAATCAGTTTTTACGAATTTTTACATGTCCGGTTATGCTGTGCGCACTGTTCGGTACACGTGGTTCACGGTGGGGCGGTCCTGTTTGGCGGGGCGCGCTCCATTTCACAACTTTTGGAAATCTGGAAAAAGTGGGTTCGCGGGGTTTTGTGACGAATTTAATTCCGTCCACAGCAGTTAATAATCTAGGATTATTTAACAGAAAATAAACTAGGTCAAGTGGTCTACGCATACAAAAAAAGAATCATTGAATTCGGATCTCTGTGGTGGGAGATACGAACTCGGCAACATGGGTGGTCATCGTAGTTTTCTGCGATCCCAGAATTTGGTCTGCTTGCGCCAACTTGGACGCTGTTTTTGCCTAGGGTTTCGTGTTGTTCGAGGTCTACTAGCACACAGATATGGAAGAGGGTTAAGGGGTGAGCATACCGGTGAAGATGGAACAGCGTTTGGTTGAGCGAGTCGACGAAAAGCAACTCCGGAACAAAGGTACCTCGTGTGGGAATCTACAGTGCGATGGGTCGCGGTCGTCGGGATTTGTTTGGACGACCTAGCGGGATTTTCTGGCTGCGGTGGCGGCTCTCTCTAGATCTAGATGGGAAGAGGAAGGGTTTGGATGATTATAGGGTTAGGATTTTATAAATAGAATAATATATATATATATATATATATATATATATATATATATATATATATATATATATATATATATATATGAAAGGGAGAGAGAGAGAGAGAGAGAGAGAGAGAGAGAGAGAGTTCGGTTTTCATCCGCGGGCAAGGGGTAAAGGTCTGCTGTTGAATTTAAACAAAAGTGGCTCACTTGGTTGCGGGTTGGTTTGCTAATGCAATTAAAGGTGTGTGGCTGCTCACATGAGCAGGGGGCGGATGGTATTAGTTTGCTAGGGAATGGTTAAGTAGTAGTAGTAGTAGTGTTTTGCTCAGTAATGTATATTATTAATAGTTTTTTTTTAATAGTTTCTTTTCTTTTCATATTTTTCTTTAAAGTATATATATATATATATATATATATATATATATATATATATACTCATAGGAAAAATCTAGAATTACACTAATACACAACATTGAGCTAGCAACTGCTCAAGGGGTCTCCTACATGAAATAAATTCGAAAAAATTTATAATTGTTCCATAAATCCCCTAAATGCACATATATATATAAATACATATAAAAATTCTAAAAATATATTTGGGCACACCATTAAGCTAACAACTGTCCAAAGGGTCTCCTACATGGAATAAATTCAGAAAAATTCCTAATGGCCCCATAAGTCCCCTAAGTGCACCAACACCTAAAATAAAAATTAATAAAAATCTATTTCTCCTAATTAGACATTAATTACTATAATTCAATTAATAATTAATGATAATAATAAAAAGGTATATACGATTTTTAGGAATATGGGTTTTACATAGGCAAAATATGGTTGGTGCATAACAACCAACAAACAGGTAGTGGCACACTCTCACAAAAGTGCGCACTCTACAAGAGAAGAAAGGTAGGTGTATAAAGCTAGGCAGACAGACTTGGCCCACTTCTCCAAAAGTGCGCGAGCCACAGGGATCTAGGCACTCAAAGCCAAACAAAACAATGGTGGCGCACAATTCCAACAAATAAACAACTCGACGCACTCTCACAAAAGTGCGAAAAAAGTCAATCGGCGTATTTTGTTAAAGTATGCCAGCAACAGGGAGTGGCGCATTCAGCAAAGTGTGTTAGCTAAAAGATGACAAGAACTAAAAGACAAAATACAAGTTCCAAGGTTGGCGCGATAGTTGATGGCATGACAGTCGAGGACTTAAAAAGCAAGGTACGTCAAAGCCAGAGCTCGCTTATCGAGGCCGAATCGAGCAAGAGTGCGCCAAGGGATAACAAGTGCACCGGGTCATTAATCTATTAAAATTGTGCCAACCGTTGAGTGTCCAGAAAGTGTGCCAAGGGTTATATAAGAGCAACGCACTTTTGATAGTTTAATGCACAAATTTGTCAATTGTGCAATGGTCTGTTAATCTGGTTAAAGTGCGCAAATCAATAGAAAGTTGGTCCAAAGTGCACTGAGAGGTAGACTGGAGCACTTTTACTTGGTTCGTTCGTTAATACATCAATTGTGGGCTGGCGGCCGAAGTCTTCCAAAAGTGCGTCAAGAAGGATTTTTTAAAAAATGTATCCCCTTAACATACTTTTACAAAAAATTGACAGTACTCTTAAGGTATGCACGAGTATGGAATACGAGTCACACTCAACATGCACCCATAGACTACAGGTAACACTCAACATGCACTTATAATACAAATCCTCCTGTGTACTTTTTGTCACTGTTCTTCTTCTCCAATCGACCCACCATTGATGCACTCAGAGCTCAAGCTCGAGACTATGACAGTGCTCCAAATCATAAATGCCAAGAAGCAAAGCTACATAATATAGGATCCTCATCACTATGAGCCAAGTAGTTTTCTAAAATACTATGTTTTTTGAGATTATTCTCTCAAAATATCAAGAAGATCCATAAAACAAGAACTCAGATCTACAAGATTATAACCAAGGAAATCTAAAACAACAAGCACTAAAGAACAAGAGAAACTCAGTCCCAATAATATAATCTAATAAAATCAAAGAACTAATGGAGAAATAAATCCATGCATGATCCATGTTTATTTATTCCAAGCAAGATGCACTTGCCTATGAAGCAAAAGATGAAAAGAGAACAAGAACACAATAATGGAAGAGATATAGAGAAGACAAGAATATATATAAGCAAGGGGTGGATTGTGAACCGTCGGGTCTCTCCAACAAATCAAAGCCACATACTCTACCTACCACCACACAATCAATATTAGCCAATGTGTGCCAAGCTCCATTCAACCGTGCGCTTGAAGTATACTCAAAGTGCGCCATAAATTGAAACACACTAATAGTGCACCAACTTGAGTATATTTTGAGTATACGGGATAGGGGTGTGACATCTCTACTCACCTTAGAAAAATTTTGTCCTCGGAATTTCAGGACCATGGCAACTAGAGACATCAGGACAACCAATCTACACATACATGTAAGCATTCCAAGCAACATATAGCGAAGAAAAGTAACATCATATCACAAATAAAAGAGCAAGGATCAAGGAGTTTTGGACATGAAGGCATAAGGAAAAATATGCCCCCTGAGTCAAGCTAAAATAGGAACTCGTCCCATGTTGACTCCAAAAATAAACAAGGGTCAAGTGTCAAGATGAGTCGGTAGCAATGACTAAACCCATGACATGACATTTTTCCAGGACGTACCTTCATAATTGGGATATACGATATCCATCATGTATCACGAGTTATGGAGGAGGAAGAGCGAGACAATAAACTTATCACCACATACCGAATATGAAACCCATGAATACGACTGAATAAGCTCACAACGTACACTCAACTTAACCGCCTTCAGCCAACATATGTTCTAGCATGCCAAATTCTTGTTGATCGCGTCTTGGTGCTACTACAACTCTGTCGTGAGGGTGACACTGTCGTCGTGGCCTATGTTGACCAATCTGACGTTGCCCCTGCTGAAATATCTGAGATCGTGTCAACTGGGGACACTGGGCTAATGGTTGTACTGCTAATACTGGCTCTTGATAAGAAACTTCCCCTGGAGCTGGTAATGCCGAAAATTACTGTTGTGGTCCTCCTTGCCTCTGTATCTGTGGGCAAGTAGCTATCATGTCGTCTGAACCTCCATATCGCAAGCATCTTCCACTTCCTATCTACATACATATCGGGTGTGACCTCCCTTTATAGAGTAAGTACAACCTAATAGGTCCCCCGAGTGCTGTTGATGTTGCTTTGGTTGTCGTTGCCAAGCTGGTGCTATTGTAACTTATGCCATTGGCCCTCGATGTACTGTATCACGAATACGGACACCGGGTGCTGGTGCTAAAATCTGAGGTGCTGGTGTAAACCTCCTCATCAAAAATTAGGCCTACTTGGCTTAGATAGAGAGACTATGGCTAGTTTGAATCCAATTAGAAATAGAACATTGTGTTTTAATTGATTTTATAATGTTTATATCACTTAGTTTACCTTACCGTTGCTTCGATAATTGGAGCATTACACTAGCCATTGCCTTCCTAAAAATTTTACGCCATTGTCCTAGACGTGCCAGTCATCTATTCTGACCTTTGTATAACTATAATTATGCTTTCTTGTGCTACATTTTAGTCTCACAATATTCGTCGCAGACGTTTATATTTAATTCTAAATAAATTTAACTTTGTATCCTTGTGCGTTCCAATCAAAATTGGAGACACAATCTTGACCCATTTTGTGCAACCCAATTTATGATAATATTCTATTATGAGCTCCCTATGCCCATGACACTTGTGTTCCACCTAATTTTAGCCCCAGTACTTCTAATTAATTTTAGGACACCGTTTGTATTAATTTTTAAATAATTTAATCTAATTTCCATCTTTGTGTAATTTTTTAATTGTTGGGCACTTCTATGCAAAAAGTGCATTAAGGTGTCCACACTATTGGACACAACACATGTAGAAACCCCATTTTCCTTCATTGATTTGTCATATAATTTTTTTCTATAATTTTGGAGTGTGTAGCACTCAACATCAACCCTCATTCAACCTTGGCCCTCCATTTTGAAACAATGCAAATCCTAGCCCTCCAAACATCTCCATGTAAAGCCAAGCCCATTCCAAGTAGGATGTTGACCAACCCAACTACCTAGGTCAACCCCCAACCCTGTTCTGTCATGCTCCAGTCCCAAAATACGTAGGACCAGGAATACGTGACACGCCAGCTACGCATTCGACCAGACTCTGGTCTGACTCGAATACGTATAAGCTGTAATATAAAGGGCACTATCTAGATATTCCATAAATGTAAACCTCTATGTCTCAATCCATAATGTACATCAGTATACAAGAAAAAGCTATATGTGCTAGATTCGGCCGCCCAATAACACACTAACTCGAATAGACTCGAGAAGAAATATGAGTCTATAAAAACTAGGCTACAATAGCAGATGAATAATCAATGTAAAATAACTATAATGCCGGTAGATAAGATGTGAATACCTGGTACCATGCTCGCAAGACATGCAACTCCAACAGCCACTCCAAAAGCTCCGTAATCGTCTATGCTGCAAAACTGGCAGGGAACCAGGTCCTCAGAGGGACGTAACAAGGTACAGAAATACAGCATGCCAAGTAAACAGAAAGTACAAGTGCAACGACAAGGTACTCTATCATAACCAAACAAGTGTAACACAGTTTAAAGACAATGTTCGACGCGTGGGCTGTCCAAAATAAAACCGTAGCTCCGAACACAGAGACACACGGGTCGTACCATAGCTCCGAGCACAGAGACACGGGTGATACCACTACACTATAATACATGATCACTACATATACATATATAAGCACGTACAGAGGAGCCCAAGCGTCTAGTAACTGTCTTCCCCTTCCCAAGCGGTCAACGATGGTACGCTGAACCTGGACCTCTAACTACAGTCTCGAAACACAGAAATAACTCAACGGACGTGACCCTAAGGTCATCCCAGTCTTTGGTCATGATGTCTGTATCAAGATACAAGAATCTGGCATGATCACAGTGTGTAAGTGTGTCATGGGGTATCGATGTACTCAGGTACGTGCATCGAGGTGCTATGAAGCATCTAGCAATCTTTCCTAGACGTTACGACGTACGTCTTCACCCGGTTGTGAACCTGACGCGAAGTAACGAACGTCAGCAATAATACGTGCACAATATACATAACAAAATAATAAATATCTGTAACTGAAATACAGGGTGGCAAGGTACACTTGCCTGCGTGCGGCTGCTGATGACGGGGATCTGGTACCGCGTCCAATTCCTCAGGTCACGCAGTACCTAGAGATGAGATACAAACCAGAATCAATAATCTATTCTATGTCAAGCAGGGATGCGACACACAACTACACTAAAACTCAGTCTCTGCTATGACTCACAGGGATAAGACACTAGTGGGTTGACCAAGGTTGACTCAGAGTACGTCACATCTAAACATATTAAACATCTGTACCATATCATCAATCCTACCATATTCATCACGATATTCTGTGGTCCACCACATGATCCAATCCTCGGTTTCACCCTGGGTCTTCACAGACATTAACATGCATATTCAGGTATCCTCCTCGAACAATTTAATCATTAATTATTTAAACCCACAATATACAATCATCAACATTTTACCTTAAAACTACTCCTCAATTAATTTCATATTCTCCCACACGATCAACAATGCCAATTTAAACTAAAATTAATCAATTAGCACTTTCATCAATTGTGTATTATAATATGCATTAACCTAAAACCTCTACTGTATATACAAATCCCAATGCATATAAGTAACCCTTAACTAAAACTATTTCATTTTTAATCCCTCAACTCAATGTATATCCATAAACTCTATTTCTTTCCTATGGAATTTTAACCCTAAATGTTAGCTAAGTAATCCTCAACACTTAAACATAAACCCTAAAGCTAACAATGTAATACCCCGTTCCGCTCAAGCGGACTGCCGTCTCAAACGGCGATAGTGCAACTGTCCCGACCCGCTTTGTCTCAAAGGAGAAGCAAAGGATATCCAGACTTGTCCCTGCAGGAATCCCGACTTAGGCTTTCAGAGGCTCGCTTGACGTATCGCTCTACCGAGGTGAATCATCGCTAAGGTGGGTGGCTACGGTAAACTTGTCTTTGCTTATCCAGCACACAAAAAATCTGGAATATTCATGCTAGTCGCTAGGTGAATCACCCCCTGCATGCTAATAAATCCAACGCACCTAGCTAAGGGAATAATCCCAACTTGTATTGCTTGCTAGAACATGAAAATAAAATACTGCTTATATTCAGACCCTCGCATGCTAAGTCCCTTAACGGTTTCACTTCTCGGCTTACCTTCGGGTCCGAGCAACGTGCCTGCTTATGTTCCCTTAAAAATGCATGCTTGTCTGCTTGAATGTTGCCTTGTTTTCATCCAACTCTGGGAGACTACTAAGTAGTCGTTCCGTGCATGATTGACCCTGCAAGTATCCGGGACCGTTAGGTCACCAGGCAGCCCCGAACCAGGGGAATGCATCAAGGCAAGATATTCACTGTACAGAATCATGATTCAAGTATCCCGTGTACTCGTGTACTCGTGTTCCCGTGCACTCGTGTTCTCGTGTTCTTTTGTTCTAGTGCACTCGTGTTCTCGTGTTCACGTGTATCTCGTGATAATTAGAAAGACCCAATGACTTGTATGTCGCGGACAACTCGGACCCGAGGTATTGTTCCACAGACGGTCATCGGGGCACCGGAGCCGATCCGATCCGGATGGAACTCGTGTGTAGTCGTCGTGTTCGGGACTAGGTAGCTTACAGCGCATCGTGTACTCTTGTAGCAAGCTATCATTGTCCTCGGCTACGTCCATAATGGCTTTGCCAGCGACCGTGTTCATATAGATAAGTCATCCTCGCTTAGCGGCAATCCGCGTACGAGTCACTGCATCGCATCAATAAACAACTAAACACCTGAACGATCATGTTATAAACGACCCTCGTGTTTGCATATGCTATGCCCCTGAATGTTTATACATGCCCCTGCTTAAATTAACAATGTTGCCTCAATGTTTGCCTTGGACAGGAAAGGAGATGGTAAGTTGGTAAGTCTCACCGTGTTTCCTCTCATGTTGCACGGCGCACTGCCCGACACATTATGCTATTCAATATTTGCATAAAACTGATCCTAAGGCAACTAGAAAGACAACTTAATAGTTGTGCACGGAACCTGTATTACGTGTTTGGATTTGTCGAGCGGGCGAGTAGCTTCCCCACCAGTGCATTCAATGTACTGATAATCTACCAGTTTGTATGCAGGGTGCAGGAGAACCTCGTTCGGTGCGGATGCCTCCAACGTGCGTGCTAAGGCCAGGAGTTTCCCTCTGAAGCCTTGCAACGGTGCATCCGGAACTGAAGCACATATATAAGACATAATGTTGGAGCGTCGCCTGACCATCGCTTGTACATTCATTCCACAGTTGTAGCCACTTGACACGCTTTTACTGTTTCGGAGAGAGAGGCTTGAGCGACTTGTAATCTCGGCTATATGCCACCTGTAACACATGTTATATCAATAAAAGAGTTGTTTTACTTCAAACTTGTGTTTCAATGCTTTCGCTATATATATTGTCGACTCAGTGAACCTGTTATCGATCGCCTATGCGTTCATGACTCCGCTGCACTCGGATAATCTGTGCGACTCTGTGGCTTAGAACTCTAACCGCCAGCCAAGGAACCATGGCCTTGCACGGGCGTGGATCACGCTCGTGCGGTATCACCCCCGGATGGGTCAAGCGATCGTTCCGCGGGAGCGCTGGCGAGGGTGATTCCCGCCTAGCGGGAACGGCCGATTAGCCTGCGGGAGATCAGGGCGTGACATGTTGGTATCAGAGCCTGGCTTCTACGCCTTTGGCCTTAATTCGATATCTCTGTTTCGAAAGCTCGTTCGTGGGTTATGTACACGCTCTCTCTCAATGCCTCGATGGGATGTTCCAACAATAAGTCTAAATACTTTCAAAATGCATTTTGAATGATACGATTGCTTGTCTGGTTGTATGCTGCGAGTGGCCTTTGAGCCAACCTGTGTAAACCCTTGAGAGTATCGCTAGTAGCTTGTCCGATTTTCACTAACTCTAAGTTTTGTTGAATGCATCTATTCGAGGGATGCCTTGAACTAGTGCACCATCCAAGACTTAAGAAACGGTGAAACTCGAGTGCTAAGACTTCGCTATCACTGAGCTGGTTGACGTGTTCACGCTAGAGGGGCCCTTCGAAAGTGCGCACGATCCAGTCTAAGCGATATGCTGATTTCGACGCTTGTGTAAGTGAACATCCAAATGAACAAGTACAACGACTTGTCTAGGATTGCCTCAACCCTAGATTACTGCTTGTCCTTAGTAAGTCTCGAGGACGAAACTTCTTCTAAGTTGGGTAGGATGTAACACCCCGTTCCGCTCAAGCGGATTGCCGTCTCAAACGGCGATAGTACAACTGTCCCGACCCGCTTTGTCTCAAAGGAGAAGCAAAGGATATCCAGACTTGTCCCTACAAGAATCCCGGCTTAGGCTTTCAGAGGCTCGCTTGACGTATCGCTCTACCGAGGTGAATCATCGCTAAGGTGGGTGGCTACGATGAACTTATCTTTGCTTAGCCAGCACACATAAAATCTGGAATATTCATGCTAGTCGCTAGGTGAATCACCCCCTGCATGCTAATAAATCCAACGCACCTAGCTAAGGGAATAATCCCAACTTGTATTGCTTGCTAGAACATGGAAATGAAATACTGCTTATATTCAGACCCTCGCATGCTAAGTCCCTTAACGGTTTCACTTCTCGGCTTACCTTCGGGTCCGAGCAACGTGCCTGCTTATGTTCCCTTAGAAACGCATGCTTGTCTGCTTGAATATTGCCTTGTTTTCATCCAACTCCGGGAGACTACTAAGTAGTCGTTCCGTGCATGATTGACCCTGCAAGTATCCGGGACCGTTAGGTCACCAGGCAGCCCCGAATCAGGAGAATGCATCAAGGCAAGATATTCACTGTACAGAATCATGATTCAAGTATCCCGTGTACTCGTGTTCCCGTGCACTCGTGTTCTCGTATTCTCTTGTTCTAGTGCACTCGTGTTCTCGTGTTCTTGTGTATCTCGTGATAATTGGAAAGACCCAATGACTTGTATGTGGCGTACAACTCGGACCCGAGGTATTGTTCTACGGACGGTCATCGGGGCACCGAGGCCGATCCGATCCGGATGGAACTCGTGTGTAGTCGTCGTGTTCGAGACTAGGTAGCTTGCAGCACATCGTGTACTCTTGTAGCAAGCTATCCTTGTCCTCGGCTACGTCCATAATGGCTTTGCCAGCGACCGTGTTCATATAGATAAGTCATCCTCGCTTAGCGGCTATCCGCGTGCGAGTCACTGCATCGCATCAATAAACAACTAAACACCTGAACGATCATGTTATAAACGACCCTCGTGTTTGCATATGCTATGCCCCTGAATGTTTATACATGCCCCTGCTTAAATTAATAATGTTGTCTCACTGTTTGCCTTGGACAGGGAAGGAGATGGTAAGTTGGTAAGTCTCGTCGTGTTTTCTCTCATGTTGTACGGCGCACTGCCCGACACGTTAGGCTATTCAATATTTGCATGAAACTGATCCTAAGGCAACTAGAAAGACAACTTAATAGTTGTGCACGGAACCTGTATTACGTGTTTGGATTTGTCGAGCGGGCGAGTAGCTTCCCCACCAGTGCATTCAATGTACTGATAATCTACCAGTTTGTATACAAGGTGCGGGAGAACATCGTTCGGTGCGGATGCCTCCAACATGCGTGCTAAGGCCAGGAGTTTCCCTCTGAAGCCTTGCAACGGTGCGTCCGAAACTGAAGCATATATAAAAGACATAATGTTGGAGCGTCGCCTGACCATCGCCTGTACATTCATTCCACAGTTGTAGCCACTTGGCACGCTTTTACTGTTTCGGAGAGAGAGGCTTGAGCGACTTGTAATCTCGGCTATACACCGCCTGTAACACATATTATATCAATAAAAGAGTTGCTTTACTTTAAACTTGTGTTTCAATGCTTTCGCTATATATATTGTCGACTCAGTAAACCTGTTACCGATCGCCTATGCGTTCATGACTCCGCTGCACTCGGACAATCTGTGCGACTCTGTGGCTTAGAACTCTAACCGCCAGCCAAGGAACCATGGCCTTGCACGGGCGTGGATCACGCTCGTGAGGCATCAAGCCCGGATGGGTCAAGCGATCGTTCCGCGGGAGCGCTGGCGAGGGTGATTCCCGCCTAACAGGAACGGCCGATTAGCCTGCGGGAGATCGGGGCGTGACAAACAATACATAAAACAAATATATAAGTATAAAAAGGGGGGAAATGTTTCACCTTAGCGAGGTATTGTTGGCCGGAGAAGGGTGTCCATGGTAGATGGTGGTGGTGGTCAAGTGTACAGGAGGCCGGCTCGTGGCGATGCTCTCCGGAGAAAGATGGGGATGTGCGGTGGTTGAGAGGGTGCTGGTGGTGATCGAGAGGGTGCTCGCCGGAGAACGGCAATGGCGGATGGGGGCTGCCTGCGTTCCGGAGCTCGTGGCAGCTGCCCAACGGCTCGCGGAGGCTGCTGGCCGAAAACAGTGATGACGCGGAGTGGCAGCTGCTCGCCTGAGGTGGAGCGGGGTCGAGGAAGAAAGAGTGGAAGCCGGAGGGGAGATAGTGGGGATGCCGAAAATGTGTAGTCGCGTGGAGGAGGCCGGGAGGAGGTCGGCTCGCGGTCAGCAGGGCAGAGGAGTACTGCTTGGCCGGAGGGGATGAGTTGGCCGCTGGATCTCTTGGAGGTGAAGGCAGCCGCAGGAGGAGGTCGGCGGTAGAGGGGAATGGCTGGTAGAGGAAGCTCGCTGGTCGGGGGAAAGAGAGTGCAGACTAGAGCGTCGGCGTCGGTTGCACAGGCCGGTGGTCTGCCGGGTGAAGGCTGCACAGTGGCCGGGGGATCTCTCAGTTGTCGGAGTCGGGGGTGCACCGGAGCTGCGGGGGGGTAACGACTACACGGTGGGTCGTGTGTACAGGCCGGGCGAGGGAGATGCACCGTCGGTTAGGGGGCTGCACCAACAGGCGGTCAAGGTGGCTGTAGCCGGAGCGGGACAGAGCTGCACCGCTGGTCAGTCAGTCAGGGACAGCCGCGGGTTGACATCGGGTGCGGAGGAGAATCAGTGGTCGGCGGGGCTACAGCCGGAGCTGCCGCGGGGGGGGGGGATGAAGGCGGCCGGCCCGTCGGGGTCACTCCTCAGTGAGAAGGAGGAAGAAGAAATAGAGAAAGAAGAAGAAGAATGGAAGAAGGAAATTTCATGGAGAAATAAAATAATGGAGGAGGGAGGAGAGAGAAAGAGAGGGGGAGTTTTCAATGCCTAGGGATTAGGGCCTGCTTGGGGAGTTGTGAGGGTGATGGTGATGGTTTTATAGGGAGAGCTGCATTGGATGGAGGGTGGGGATGTTTCCACATAAAATAGAGGGCTAGGATTTCACATGTTGCATTCGGTCCAAAGTTTGTAACCTCTCCATTTGGTCTTGGCCAATGGGGTGAGGGCACCTAAAAACATTAAATTGCAACTTAGCCCCTTAAATTCGAGAAATTGCACGAGCACATAAAATGACACAAAAATTATGACAAAGATTGCGGTTGATGATTTGCATGGCGAGGGGGTATTGGGGGTTTGGCCCGGGTTTAATTTAATGGCCATTGGGTTTAATTAAGGATTAAAATAGGATTAGGCAAAATTAGTATCCCCGATTTAAATAGAATTAAAGTGTCCCGCGCTTCTAAATTAAATGGGGGCACTTGGGGTCAAAATCCGGAAATGACGCAAAGGTCAAAAATAGTGGGGGCTTGGAGTCAGTCTTGGACCCTTTAGTTGGTCCAGCTCAACGGGTTAAGTTGGTATCTCAAAACTTTGGGTAACGACACAGGTGTCCGACACGGAATTAAATATGGATTACGGTTTCAAAAAATTGTGCAATTAATTTAGAGCACAACGAAATCTAATTTTGAGTGACGAAAAAGTCCAATGCCTAATTTGGCTGGTCAAGTCCGAAGTACAATAATTCGATGGAATTTATGGGCTGATATTGGGCTCCGAATAATTAAGCAATGATAGGACGTGCCAAGAGTTTTAATTAAATGAATTAAAATACCAGACAAACTTAACTCCACTCTAAACCTCAATATCTGCTGCTAAATCCAAAATTTTTCAAATCCAAACTTGACAATCTATAGAATAAATCGAGGGGGTTTACATTCTTCCCAACTTAGAAAAATTTCATCCCCGAAATTAAAAGTAAGGCACGATAATATCTAAAAGAATTTTTAAAAACAACTAGTAATCAAATTCCGTACGTAAATTCGTACCTTGGTCCTCCAATAAGTATGAAAATCGCTGCCGAATAGAATCCTCGCGTTCCCAAGTAGACTCGCTTGGTGAATGGTGCTTCATGCCACTCTGACCAGTCGAATAGTTTGCCCTCTCAAACTCTTCTCGCTGTGATCGAGGATCTCAACTGGCTACTCTACGTAAGACAAACTGGGCCCGACTGTAATCTTCGAATGATCAAGCACGTGGCTAGGGTCTGCGACATATCTCCTTAACTGCGATACGTGAAATACGTCATGTACTCCCTCTAATGATGGAGATAATGCAAGACGGTAAGCCACTTCGCCAACTCGTTCCAAAATGTCAAAAGGCCCGATGTACCTCGGACTCAGCTTGCCTCTGCCTCCGAATATGATGGTACCACAAGTGGGCGATATCCTCACAATTACATGGTCACCCTCCTTGAACTCCAATGGCCTGCGGTGCGTATCTGCCCAGTATTTCTGTCTGTCCTGTGCTGCACGCAGGTGGCTCTGAATCTGCTTGACCTTCTCCACTGTCTCTGTCACCGACTCTGGACCAAGTATCTGACGCTCTTCCACGTCACTCCAACAAACTGGCGACCTACACTTTCTGCCGTACAGTGCCTCATCAGGTGCCATTTGTATGCTGGCCTGGTAACTGTTATTGTAGGAGAATTCTACCAAGTGTAGGTGGTCCTCCCAAGATCCTCCAAAATTAATCATGCAATCTCTAAATATATCCTCTAATATCTGTATCGTACGCTCTAACTGACCATCAGTCTGTGGATGATATACAGTGCTGAACTTGAGATGAGTTCCTAGGCTCTCCTGCATACTCTGCCAAAAATACGACGTGAATCTGGAATCACGATCCGATACGATGCTGACAGGCACTCCGTGTAACCGTACTATCTGCCTCATATACATGTCAGCTAAAATCTCCGTGGATTACCCAACTCTGAAGGGCAAGAAATGTGCAGACTTGGTGAGTCTGTCTACGACCACCCAAACTGTATCCTTCCCGCTAGGGCTTCACGGGAGATCTTGTGATGAAGTATATGGTAATGTATTCCTACTTTCACTTGGGAATGGGAAGCAGCTGCACTAGTCCTGCAGTTCTCTGTTATTCAGCCTTGTCTTGCTGACATACCAAGCGTCTTGCCACGAATCTCACAATCTCTCTTTTTATCCCATGTTACCAGTAATGTTGCCCCAAATCTTGGTACATCTTCGTACCCCCAGGATGAATGGAATAAATCGAGCTATGAGCCTCGGTCATCAACTCTTGGCGTAGCTCGCCACTCGGAACGTATAGGCGATCTCTATACCTCAATATTCCGTCTCTGTGAATCCCAAGTCCTGTTTGCATGTTGGCCTCTGTCCTTTCTCGCAATCGTCTAAATCTCGTATATGTAGGCAAGGCTGCCTTGATCCTCTCAATAAATGTGGACTGAACCTCGAGACTGGCTATCTGTCCATCCATGCCTGGCAGTACAATCTCAATCCTGAGTTCCTGGAAATCCTCTAACAATTGCCGCTGAGTCGTCAAAAAGTATGTCGTGGGCTTCCTGCTTAAGGCATCTGCTGCTACATTCACCTTGCCATGGTGGTACTGTAACTCAATATCAAAATCTGTCATCAACTCTAGCCAGTGCCTCTATCTCATGTTGAGCTCCTTCTGGCCCATAGAATACACCAAGATATCATCGATAATTACCACCAAGAACTTATCCAAGTACTGGTGAAAAATTTTGTTCCTCAAACTCATAAATACTGCTGGCACATTGGTTAAAACAACATGACTAGAAACTCACAGTGTCCATACTTCATCTGAAGCGCCATCTTCGGAATGTCTTCTCTCCGTACCTTGATCTGATGATAGCATGATCTGAGATCGATCTTCGAGAATGCATGCGCCACTTAGCTGATTCAATTGTACCGTCTCGTCTCTCGTCGGCACAATTAAGATGGATATTTCCCCATGGAGAAATACTAGCCCGACTGAAACTCTTGTCTAAGTGATCCTCTAATATGGACCTTCAACTCAACCAACTCTTTCGGTGCTAGTCTGAAGATGGAAAAATAATTGGCTCCGATCTTGGAGTCAACTCTATAGCAAATTCTATCTCTGTCAGGTGGCAGGCCGGAAGGATTCTCTAGACCCACATCCTCAAACTCTGGTATAATGCGAGGTACACTGGTTCCCCTTCTGCAAGGTGTGCCTCAAAGGTAGGTGGGCACCATGCTTCCAGGCTCTCTAAAAACTCAAACTCAGGGTAATCCGGTGGTCTAAAGGTGATACAACCATGACGGCCATCAAGCGTTGCGTGGTATTGGCTCTGGATTGTATTGACATTATTAATCTTGAACTTTCAATACCAGACTTTCCCTAAAATTCTTGATAATAACTCGTCGTATCGAGTTAACCTGACATGTACCGATACTCCTGATAGTGACTCGACAAAGCACACTCCTAATATGCTAAAATTTCCTGAACCGGAATGCTTGAATTGATAAGATAAATTTCCTTGGTTGATTTTCTTGCACTTGTCCTGAATGTACAAGCTACTATCATGTCATGTCCTATCATGTCCTGTCCTGCTTCATGTCTAAGACAATTTTTTTAGCACCATGGTTAGGAATTCTTAATAACTTGCCCAGGATAACAATTAGAATAATGTATTAGAAGCGTCTAGAGATATATTCTGGCTACATGCAATCCCGATATTCCAGCGACACCTGATGGATTTGGAGATATCCGTCGTAAGGGGCACACTTCCATTACGTCGTCGAGTGTTGCATATTCCTGTAAATTACTATACCTTGTATAATCTATTATATGTATCCTTACGCATAGATAACCCGGATAGTCTGCAAGGCATGTGGCTGTATGGAATCTCAAACTACATATGTTAGTAACTAGGACTGTGATAACCCTAGTTAGCTAATGATAGCAAGTCGTAGGACATGATTTGCCATGATTGCTTAATTTTTAGTCTAGTCCTGTCCTGATTTGTTTAAAAATTAATCCAGAAACTGTAACCTGAGTACTGATTTCAGATATCCTTATTTAAATACTCCAGAACTGTTTAACTGTTATTTTTTCTGCTGCACTTATTTAACTATTTTTTACTGATTTGTCTACATGTTGGTTTTAGTTCCTAAGTTGGCTCCCTTATGGTACTTGTTATTTTTGGGATCTGACCCCACTGGTTTTGTATAGCCAAATTTTAGAGCAGGACCACAGGATCTCCCATATTTCCTACCTCAAGATGGTGAACACCTGGAGACTCGAGGACATGAACCGTCCAATAAAGAAATAAGAGGAGAGCAAAGCGCCAATGGCACAGTTCATATCATCCATACATAGTATTTTGATCTATGATTTCAATTCTCTCATGCTTATGTATTAAGCATGGATTTTAATGTACTCATTTCTGACCCGACTTTGAGATTTAACGATTTCCAAAGAAAAGGGGAACCACAACCGTTATCGAAACCATTCAGGTTCGTTATCGATTAGGTATCAGTAGGAACATCAAGATGAATGAGTTAACTAAGTATAAAAGATCCCCTTTAAGATCAAATAACTCTTCAATAGGCACGCGGTCAGAGATCACATTCTTCTTCCACTGCTTGGGAGCTCACGGTTTCACTTTCGGACAAGGCAAAAGAGGGATGCTAATAAGCTGACAGCTCGGACATGACTTCTTCTTCTTCATCACCCACTTGATCTTGTACTTATAGTTTTAAGATGTTTAGCCACCGAGCAAGTGTTTAGCTCGTATTTTGAAACTTGGCTTCCTAGCATGAAGGCCTACAGTAAAGCATATTCTAAAACTATAGCTAGAGCTGATTATGTAATACTGTACTCTTGTTAGTTCTTCATTTTATTACTAGCTTTATGATCATCTGTGTATGTATAGTTTGGGATGCATTACTATTATATGTTTGGTGATCATACATCTTGTAACTTGTTGCTTGCTTGAGATTGAGAAACCTAGGACCCTTGACCCAGGAATAACTATTGAATTATAGAGTAAAATTCTCAGATGTCTAGACAGCCTAGACCGTATCTCAGAGTATTGAGTACTCTGGTGTACATAGCTAGTTTTGTCCGCCTCTGCTCTCTAGTATTCTGGTTCTGGGATGTGATATTATCCATATTCAAGCAACTGCCACTATCGTCTTCATTTTCTCTCACTCTGGCTCTGACCAATAAGACCGTCATGGTCATGCCCTCCCATGTCTTCTCCTTTGAGTGCTCTAGAGCCGCAGTGCCATCACTAAGGTTCCATCGTACTGACATTCGTGCTAGAGCCTCTGACTCCCCCCTCTCTTTGCAAGCGTCCACTTTTGCGTCCCACATCTTGGAGAAAACTCAAATTTTGAAATGTCCAAAAAGTGGGTCAAAAGTTTTCCACAGGAAGTGCAAAGTACAAATTATTTCGGAACTTCTCTTATTATCCAAACAATGAAAGTCGAGTTGGAAGACTATAAATCCATAACAACTCAACTTCCATACTTCAAATTGTTGAACCAAACAGCCCTAATTGTGACTCCAAAGAGTTCAGGAATCAATAGATCCAACAAATTTTGATAAAAAATATTTTTTTCATATGGTTTGGACATAATGCAGTACGGTGCAGTGCAGTGTAGAATGGTATGCTAAATCGTTCCTCTATAACTTTTATTGGATGAACAAATATTTTATCTAGGAAGCACCTTTTATTGAATAGACAAAATGGTATTCTAAATATTTTACTTGTATTATGCTAAAACATGATAGATATTCCAAAATTAATCAGGACATACTAAAATAGATGTAATGACCATGTATGGACATGTTCTTACCTGTCCTATTTATACTTATGAAACAAAGGTTTTCGAGTCTTCTATTTACTGTAGGTTTTTGGGTCTTCTGATCCACTAATTTTCTGTCGAGTATGTTTTCCTTGGTGAGAATACGTTCAAATCTAATAAAATAATAACTCTTAACTCTATGAGGAGCCTCCCTTAAGCTTATTGCCATCATCTCGTCGTCATCTCAGATCTTCTAAATATATGATTACCACAGTATTGTCACGCTACTAGTGATGCATTGATTGGAGGCTAGATCAAGCCAGTCAGTATGAAAATTATTTCGGAAAATTTTTTGCCGGTATCGATTGATCGAGACTTAAAGTTGAGACTATTCTAATAATGGATTGACTCTGATGGCTTTTACTTCCAAAATACAGTAAATCATGCTTGGAAAATGAACTCTATATAAGAGCTTCTTTCTATCCTTTTTATTGTTGTTTTGTTGTACGTTTTTACTACTTGGTTTTGATGAATGTGTTTTCGTTTCATTTTCGATGATTGATTTCAATGTTCGCTTTCGTCAAATTTTTCATTCATTTTGAATCTTAAGAGAAAGGTACAAAAGTATGCTGATTGAGTGTTGGTACAATTTCAGATGGGCACATAGGCGATAAGTGATCGTCATGTGAAGATCCTCTTTCTCTCGGAGCACTTCCTTTTGGTGAGTGGTTTTTGTAATACCCCGTTCCGTTCAAGCGGACTGCCGATTCAAACGGCAAAAGTACAATATCCCGACTCGCTTTGCTCAGACGAGAACACTCGTTTGAAGCAAAGGGTATCCAGAATTGTCCCTACAGGAATCCGGCTTAGGCTTTCAGAGGCTCGCTTGACGTATCGCTCAACCGAGGTGAATCATCGCCAAGGTGGGTAGCTACGGTGAACTTGTCTTTGCTTAGCCAGCACACATAAAATATGGAACGATACATGCTAGTCGCTAGGTGAATCACCTCCTGCATGCTAATACGAATACAACGCACCTAGATAAGAGAATAATCCCAACTTGTATTGCTTGTGCTAGAATATGGAAATGAAATATTGCTTATATTCAAACCCTCGCATGCTAAGTTCCCTTACGGTTTCACCTCTCGGCTTACCTTTGGGCCCGAGCCAACATGTTTGCTTATATTCCTTAAAAATGAATGTTTGCTTGCTTACAAATGTCTAACGTTATTCGTATCATGCATGCATTGAGTCAGCCAGGAGACTATCAAATAGTCCTTCTATGCAATAGAACCTGCAAGTATCCAGGACCGTTGGGTCGCTAAGGCAATCCCCGAACCAGGGGCATGCATCAAGGCAAGTGAATACTGAACGAGAATCCTGTCACATTATAACTGAATGATAATCACATCAAGTTTATATCTGAACGAGAATCACGTCACGTAAAGAACGAATCCCAGCTCGTGGAGCAAAATGCTCGGTTCAGAACAAGAATCATGGTTTATTATATCAAGTTGTGGATTTGGAAAGACCCTGACCTGCATGTCGCGGACAACTCGAAAATGAGGCATTGCTCCATGGGCGGTCGCCGGGGCACTGGGGCCGATCCGATCCGGATGGAACTTAACGTATTAGTCTCACGTGATTGGCGGGATGGCTTGTAATGCACCACGTACTTTCATTACATTACATTCCCATCAATGACTAAGGTCCTTTATGGCTATGCCAGCGACAAACGTTCATATAGATAAGTCATCCTTGCTTAGCGGCTATTCGCGTATGAGTTATTGCATCGCGTCAAAAAGAACAACTGAACACCTGAACGATCATGATATAGCAACTCTCGTGTTTGTATATGCTATTGCCTTGGTTTTTATTATGAATGCCCCTGAATGTTTATACCCGCCCGTGCTTGAATTAACTTGGTTTGCCTTGGACAAGGAAGGACAAATCGGTAAGTTGGTAAGTCTCGCCGTATTTTCTCTCATGTTGTACGGCGCACTGCCACACGAGTTAGGCTATTCAATCTTTGCATGAAACTGATCTTAAGGCAACTAGAAAGACAACATAATAGTTGGTGCACGGAACCTATATTACATGTTTGGATTTGTCGAGCGGGCGAGTATCCTCCCCACCAGTGCATTCAATGTACTGGTAATCCACCAGATCGTTTGCAGGGTACGGGAGAACCTCGTTCGGTGTGGATGTCTCCTTCGTGCGTGCTAAGACCAGGAGTTCACTCTGAAGCCTTCGAGCGTTGCGTCCGGAACAGAAGCACATATATAAGACATAATGTTGGAACATTATCTGAACATTGCCTGAACATCGCCTGTACGATTATTCCACGATTGTAGCCACTTGGCACATTTTTACTGTTTCAGAGAGAGATCTGAGAAAATTGTAATCTCGACCAAGCGCCGCCTGTAACACTTGTTTATATAAATAAAGAGTTGCTTTACTTCAACTTGTGTTATTCAATGCTTCTGCTATATTGTCGACTCAGTGAACTTGTTACCAAATCGCTGATGTGTTTATGATTCCGCTGCACTCGGATAATCTGTGCGACTATGTAGCTTAGAACTCTTACCGCCAGCCAATGAACCACGGCCTTGCACGGGCGTGGCTCACGCTCGTGCGGCATCACGCCCGGATGGGTCAAAGCGATCATTTCGTGGGAGCGCTGGCGCGATGATTCTCGCCTAGCGGAGAAGGCCGATTTAACCTGCGGGAGATCGGGGCGTGACAGTTTTGACTTGATCTCTTGTCTATTTCATTCGTTGCGTCCCTACGATCAATGTTACCAAAACAATAAAGATAAGTTAAAAGAGATAAATTACATGTTTGAACCACATAGCTGTTGCTATACCTATTCAAGATAAATGATTACATATTCCTTCATTGTATGCTACACAAGAAGAATTATATAAAAAAATCTTATATGGTTTTTAAATGATCAAAATGAAATATAGGAAGAACAGAGCTATGTGTCACGGACTTAGCAATTTTTTCTTCACTACGACCCGTACGGCGCACAAGCTTCCTCCTCGGAGACCCGTGCAAGCCTTTCCGACCAAACTTAGCTAGATCGCTAAGAAAAATAGAGAATAATTGAGCAAGATAGAAACTTGAAGAATTTTTTATTGATATTAGAAAAGCTTATAAGTTTTCAGTGGTGAGGAGCAAATGAGTCTCCCCCTATTTATATTGCCTCAAGGGCTTACAGGAACCTTCTGGAATAGGAATATTCCAGGAATTATTCTTTAGAATATGCTAGAAATTATTCTATATCCTAATAATATTTCATACAATATTATTAATGCCAAATAACTAAAAAAACCTCTCGAATGGAAAGTGTATTCCTCATGTGCAGAATTGTATTCCTCCATGTACATAATTCTGGAAGCTTTTTGGATCTTGGTAGGGCCCAAAAATATGGTGCATGACATTCTCTCGCACCTAATGTGTTGACGTCCATGTCATACACGTCCGCTGAGCAATGCTTGGATCTGGTCCTCGAACTGATGCAACGTGTCAGCGTATTCCTAGCTGGATTCGCCGTGCGGCATTCCTTTCTACTTAATGAGATACTCCACACCCCATTGACAAGTGGTCCTTGAGTCAAGCACGACGTCCACTTCTTTGTCGAACGACGTAGTCATAGTCATCGTGGGTCGCTTCGAAACTCCTTGCTGTGGGTCCTCCAAGTCTACATGATAAGGCTTGAGGCAAATTGCATGGAAGATGGGATGGATCTTCAGCTTGACGGGGATCTCGAGTTTGTAGGCAAAATTTTCTACCTTCTTAAGGACGGGAAAGGGACCTTAATACTTGCAAATCAGTCCCTTATGCACCTTGAGGAACACCTTGAACTACTGTGGCTGATGCTTGACCATCACCAAGTCCCCTTCCTTGTACTCAACAGGCCTTCACATGGCATCGGCCCATTTTTTTATCTTATGTGCGACTTTCTCCAAAAATACCTTGGCAACTTCTTCCTGAAGTCTGAGGCAAACTGGTGAGCCGCAGGGCTTTTTCTCGACGTATCCGTACTCATCGTGTGCGGGGCGAGCGGTTGTCAACCCATTACCAGCTCGAACGTGCTACTGTAGGACGACTCGCTCCTTTGGAGATCGTAGCAGAACTGAGAAATTTTAAGTGATGCACCCAATCCCGTTGGTTGGCACTCACAAAGTGCCGCAAGTACTCCTCAAGTAGGAAATTGACCCACTCTGTCTGTCCGTCCGTCTGTTGGTAGAAACTGGTCGAGAAGTGTAGGTCCGACCCAAGGATCTTGAACACCTTCATCCAAAACTTTCCCGTGAAGCGGAGATCTCGGTCGCTGATAATGTTTTCTAAGATGCCCCAAAACTTTACCACATGAGAAATGAACAAGCGTGCGGCCTCCTCTGCAGTGCAGTCCGTTGGTGCAACTATGAAGGTTCTGTACTTGGAGAATCGATCTACCATTATAAGGATAGACCCAAGTGTCCCCATATTAGGCAAGGCATAGATGAAGTCCATTGAGATGCTCTCCCATGGCCGACTCAGCACAGAAAGAGGCTCAAGTAGGGCCACAGGTCGCTGATGGTCCACCTTGTCTTGCTGGCACACAAGACAAGTGCGCACATAGTCCTCCATGTCCTCGCGTATGTGAGGCCAATAGTAGGCGACCTTCAATAATACCAATGTCCTCTTCTGACCCGGATGTCCAGTCCACACGGTGTCGTGGCATTACTTGAGTAGCTGCTTTCGCAAGACACCCATTTGAGCACAACTACCTTGTCTCCCTTTGTGTAGAGAAGTCTGTCCTCCAGCTAAAACCTGCGCGTCTTGCCTTATCGAGTGAGCTTCACCAAAGCCTGTGTCAATGGGTCCTCGGCCATACCCATCATGACACGCTCAAGTATTTCACCCTTGAGTAAGCACACAGTAGCTATCTTGGCCTTCCTGCTGAGTGCATCAGCCACATAGTTCTCCTTACCCGACTTGTATCGCAACTTCATGTCAAACTAGGCCAAGAAGTCTTGCCATCTCGCTTGCTTGGGGGACAGCTTATTCTGCGTCTGGAAGTAGCTCGTGGTGACATTGTCTGTCAACACCATGGACTTGGTGCCAAGGAGATAGTGACGCCACGTCCGCAAGCAATGTACCACCGCGGTCATCCACTACCAAAATATGATGAATTAGCTACATTTTTAGCGACGTTCTTTAATGATGTCGCTATATTTTTATGAAATTAGTGAGGCTTAAAAAAAATATCGCAGAACATCGTTATTAGTGACTGTCTGCGAAGTTTGGCAACTATAAATAATATTAAGGAAGCAAATATCGTCCGATGTCATAACACGTCGCTATTATTTTTATTATAGCAACGTAGAATTCCTTACTTTGCTAAATATTATAAACTCTGCGACGTTTAGTGACGTGCTATTCCTTACGTTGCTAAATATTATAAACTCTGCGAAGTTTAATGACGTGTTATTCAGACGTCGCTAAAAGTTTTCATATAGGTTTATATCCCGATTTTATTTTCTCCCATTCCTAAAATTTCCAAATTTATTTCACCCAACCGCGCACGACCCCTCCGGCGACCCCGACCTCGACCCCCCTCCGGTTGACGGTGCTCCCCCCATGACTCCCTCCGGCTCCGACGGTAAAAACTAAATCCCCTCCCTCCCCCCTCTCTATCTATCTCTCTCTCTCTCTCTCTCTCTCTCTCTCCGCGACCGTTGTAACCCCCTCCGGCGCCGACCATCCGACCCGCGACCCCCCATGACCCCATCCGGCGCAGACCATCCGACCCTGGCAAGAGAGCGATAGGGCTAGGGTTAGGGTTTCGACCGTGCTGCCCCTCGATCCATCTGACCCCGACCTTGAACCACCTCGGTCAGGTAACCCTAACCCTATCTCACTCTTGCCGATACGATGCTGAGACACTGACATGAAGCACACACTCGCTGACACGGATACTGATACAGATACGTTGTGTAATATGTGTATATATGTGACATGACACACGCTGATGCTGACACTGACATGACACACACGAAGTGTAATATATATATATATATATATATATATATATATATATATATATATATATATATATATATATATATATATATATATATATATATATATATATATATAATTACTAGCTTGATTATCCATATTTAAATAGGAAAATTTATATAGGAGATCCTATCGGAATACTAATTTCTTGACATAAAAATAGATTGATACTATCCATATTCAAACTAGACCAGAATATTTTCTAGCAAGACAATCTCGACCAGAATATCTTACAGGATTACAATCACTAAAAAACTAATTATTTGTAGCATATTTTTTAGGGATTTGAGTTTTGGGGCTTTTATTGTCTTTTGATCAATAAACTAAATCACCAATTAGTAAGTAAATAATATGGTTTATAAATAAAAAAATTAAGTTGAAACTATTTTACATTTTTTTAATTAAATTAGAAAATGATAACTATTTTTACTTGACATAAAATAAATAATAGTAAATATATTTCAAATCTTATCAAGTAAAAATAATATAAGATTCAAGCTAATCCTAAAATAAATAAATAACTTGGAAGGATAATAATTTTCATATATACTAAAGTGATAAATAGTTTTTAGAAAAATAGAAGTTACTAAGTACAGTGTTGTAGGTGGTGTTGTAGGTGGAACTCGAACACGGACACACGTACACACACACACACACACACACACACACACACACACACACACACACACACACACACACACACACATATACACTAACCCAATATATCAATGAGTGTGTTGTGTGTAGAATTGGATTGGGGTTTGTATTAAGTATAGTGTTGTAGGTGGTGCCTTTGAACGATATATACTTGAATAATGTGTATCTATCTTTGCAGAAGTATATTAATGGATATGAATTACGACCTACGTCATCGTTCGTAGATGTACAACTGTCATCCTGATGACATATGCGGTATGCGGGATAAATTCATAGAGGGTGTATAATAGTTTCTGCAGTTTGCCAAGGCGTTCCCTTAGTACATGGATGACACCAAAATTAAGTGTCCGTGTGTGAGATATCGCAACTTGAAATATCACCAAGAAGTGGACGTGATATATCATTTGTACTCGAGAGGTTTCATCCTGAATTACTATTAGTGGACCTCATACGGAGAACTTGTGTATTTTACATCAGAGCCGAAGCCTTATGAGGAGCCGTATATGGATGTCAATGACCACGCTGATTACGATGACGTGATATATCATCCGTCGAGGGTACATAGACGTCCGGGGCTCTTTTTGAGGTACAATTATGGTGGCCCTTGGATCAACTATTTCGATGCTCCAGACGAGAGGAGGGCGTTCTGGTTTAAGCACTTCAAGATAAAAATATATTTGGTTTTAATATCGAGCATCTAATTTATTTATATTACATAATTACTATATTACTTCTTGTAGGACGTGTAGTTTTACCCACCACACTGGACCAAGGTGATCGAGGAGATTTTTCCTTCCGTCGCCACCAAGCTAATCCGAGATGCGATAAATGATCAGAAGAATCATGATCGTTTGGGAAAACCAATCCTAGGTTGGATCAAGACTGAGCATTGGAATCAGATGATGGCTAGATTCGACGATCCCAGGTACAAGAAAAAGTCTTAGAAGACGAAGGCAGCCAGGAAGAAGGCAGCGAAGCGGTGTGGTAGATCAATTTTGATGACGAAATATTTTTGTCGCATGGTAAGTATTTGAACGTATATATATTAATTTAATCAAAGTAGGATAAAATGGTTAATTTTAGTAACAATATATCTATTTGTAATTAATTGGTCCAGAGGGGTGAAGACGCTAACATGATGACCGTCTTCCTCGCCACCCATCGGAAGGGCGGACAACTCATCGATGATAGGTCCACGCAGACTTACGTCAGTATTACTTTACGTTTTTTATTTTAATATAACTTAGAAAATATACAAATAAATATCCATGTAGTTAGTAATAAGTTGTGTAGATAATAGAGTTATTTACACTAAATATCTCTATATTTTTTGTTTATAACACCTTAGTCCCAGCCATAAATGGACGATACGAGGATCTTAGCACGTTTTGATGTGCTCGAGCAAAACCTTTGGTAGCTCAGGACTATGACCGAGGTGACAAAACAGGACATTACGGATCAGGCATCATTGACACAACGTTCCACCACTCGGATTATAGATGTCATGGATTCATACAATGATCGCCTATTAGCATTGGAGCGGAAACATCCTCCTGGTTCGCCGGTATCGATACCGACTCCACCGATGATATTGCCTCCTAGTTCGACATCGGTGGCGCTTTCACAGGGCCAGTTTGACTATATCGTATCACAGTTGCACGAAGATGTTCCTCCTCCTCCTCCTGATCAGCGTTAGTCCTAGGTTGGACATATAATTATGAGTTTGTGTGAATTTGGCCCATTTTTGGGAATTTGTGTGGCATTGGCCCATTTTTGGAAATTTGTGTGACATTGGCCTACTTTTTGGTCTGTTATATATATTCATTTTGTGACATGAGGATATTTATTTTAGACTTTTATGTATGTTTGAATTTGTATGACATTGGCCAATAATTACAGTAGATTTAAATTTATCGGTGTTTAATAATTTGCTTATGTGTGATAATCTATTTTTATAAACTATGAATATATTTGTATAAACTGCAGGCTGAATATTGTTATATAAATTATTATGTAACAATATGCCTTTTTTAAAAATTTACAGTAATTTAGCGACGTTTACCGACGTACAAATACGTCGCAGAGAGGTATCAGAACGTCACTATCCCTGTACCAAGGCGTCGTAAATATGTCGCTAAAAGTTGCTAATTTGCTGACTTTGCAATCTTTGCCATGTCATCAAGACGTAACTAAAATACGTTGCTAAATGTCGCTACATTCAAAAAATATTGGCGACGTACATGCATTGCTAAACGTCGCTAACGAAAAAATATCAGCGACGTTTAGTGACACAGTAAACATCACTAAGTATAGAAATATCTGCGATATTTTGAGACTAAATTTGTGTCGCTCGTATACCGACGTTGTGTCGCAGAACGTCGTTAATTGGTAAAAAATTATGACGTTCATACGTGACTAAGATACATCGCTAGTTGCGACGTATAGCGACATATTTTCCGTCAGCGACTAGCTAGACCGTGATAATTATAAAATGTCGCTAATAACGTCGCTATTTTATTTCAGCAACGTAATTTTACAATTTAGCATCGTTTTTAGCGTCGCTAACCCCAAAATTTATAATAGTGATCTCCTTTTCTTGCACAGTGTAGTGTCGCTCTGTGTCATTTAACTTGCGGCTCTCGAATGCAATAGGGTGACCTTCTTGCGCCAACACCCCTCCAATGGCAAAGTCAGATGCGTCAGTATCCACCTCGAACGGCTTGGAGTAGTTCATCAATGATAAGACCGATTCCTCCGTCACTTTCCTCTTCAGTGCATCAAATGCCTTCTCGCATTAGGACGTCCAGCTCCATGCGCGATCCTTCCGCAACAGATCTGTGAGTGGTACGGCTATGGGGAGTATCTTTGGATGAAACCCCGATAGTAGTTCGCCAGGCCTAAGAATGATGGCAGCTCTATCGTCCTTGTGGGAGCCTCTCACTCTCGTATGGCCTGGACCTTCGTCTCGTCCATCCATTTCTTGCCACGTCTGATCCAATGCCCCAAGAAAGGTACCTCTTCTTGGGCAAAGATATATTTCTCCTGCTTGATGAAGAGTTGGTTCTCCCTTAGCACCTGGAAAATTGCCTTCAAGTGCTCGATGTGCTCCTCCATTGTGTTTGAGTATACGACGATATCATCGAGATAGACCACGACGAACCGATCGAGAAAGGGGGGAAGAGTTTTTTCATCAAAGTGCAAAACATCGCAGGAGAATTTGTTAGACCAAAAGGCATAACTAAAAATTCATAAGCTCCATACCTCGTGACGCATGCGGTCGTGGCCTCACCCCCTTTGGCTATCCTCACCTGATAATATCCCGAGCACAAATCCAGCTTGGAGAAGTACCTCGCACCTCCCAACTGATCAAACAAGTATGCCACCAACGGGATAAGGTATTTGTTTTTGACGATCACCTTGTTAAGTGCACGATAGTCAATGCACAAACGAAGGCTTACATCCTTCTTCTTCTGAGACATCACCGGTGGGGCCTTAGACGGCCTAATGAATCTAGCATCGAGGAGCTCCTTCAGTTATTTCTTTAACTCCTCGAGCACCGTCGGAGCCATGCTGTATAGGGCCATCGTGGGCATTATTGTGCCAGGCTCTAGCTAGGTGGCGTGGTCCACCTCCCTCCGGGGAGGTAGCCTCTTCAGAAGCTCTTGCGGCATGACATCCTCAAACTCCATGAGGACGTTGCTAATCTCAGGTGGAAGATCCCCATGCACGGGCGCCTCCTCCATCTTGAGCATCGCTAGGTATATCGTCTCTCCGTGTTTCATACCCTTTTTGAGTTGGATGGCAGAGAGAGCATTCCCCTTCGCGAACTTGCCTCATGAAATATTCACAATGCATGGTGAGACCTCCTCCACGATCCCGACAACTCCCAAGTGTGGCATTAGAACTGCTTTTGCTGAAGTCGAGAAGTCCATCCCTAGGATCATCTTGAAGTTGTCGAGAGGTGCGACCGTGAGACTGGTGATTACCATCCAGTCTCCCAATTCTATCTTCACACCCTTGGCCACCCCCTGCACGGGGTGAGCCACTGAGTTGACCGCCTTCATCTTGTTTGATTCCTTCTCTGGCACCAGACCCAACCGCTGGACCTTCGCGTCCGAGACAAAGTTGTGTGTTGCCCCCGTGTCAACCATAGCCCTCGTTCTCTGGTCGTTGATCTTCACGTCCATATATATAAGTTTTCGATTAAGGACTTTGGTCAAGACGTGCTTTCTCTTCAAGGCATTGAATAAGCTAGGGCTCCCATCTGAGTTACCATCATTGGTCCTTCATTCTCGGCCTCCTCGCCTTGGACCGCGTTCATCTGCTTGCCTGGCGAAGTGATTTCCTTCGCATACAAAGCATTCTCTTTTGCGCTCCATCTAGGGTTTCACATGTTGCTTGTTCTTTGACGGGGTCTTCTTTCTGTTGCCTTTCTTCTCTCCCCCACTATTGCCCTTGGTGGTGGTCTTTGTCTTGGGCTTGGACTTATCGTTCCGCCAATACTCCATTAGCTTCTCAGTCGCTGAGATGGTCATTTTCAGGTCTTGGACACACTGCCTCTGCAACTCTTGCGCCGCCCACGGTTGTAGACCATCAAGGAAGAAGAATAGGTGATCATCTTCGCCCATGTTGGATATGGCAAGCATGAGACGGGTGAACTCCGCAACATACTCCTTGATCGACCCAGTGTGCTTGAGTTGATGCAAGCTCCTCCTTGTCACGAACTCAACGTTCTCCAGGTAGAATTGAGACTTGATCTTCTTCTTGATATTCTCCCAAGTCTCAATTGAGCACAAACCCTTCTCCTTTTTAATGCACCTACGATGCCACTAAAGCATAGCATCATCAGTGAAATAAAGGGACTCTGTATTTACCTTATCGGCTTTATCCTCGATGCGAATCACCTTAAGGTACCACTCGATGTTCCATAGGAAGTTATCCACTTCATTTGCGTCTCGAGCGCCATTAAAGAATTTTGGTTCTTGGTACTTCACCTTAGGTGTCGCATCCCTACTCGAAGATCCACCATTGGAGATGGCTTTCTCAAGAATAGCGGCTTTAGTCTTGAGTTCTTCATGTAGTTCATGTAATGCCCCGCTCCAAACGGTTACTTATGGAATACTAAGCTTCTTCGACTCGATTGAGAATCGAGTCTCGGGGAAACCTTACCGCCAAATCAACACGGACGAAGTGCAATGAACCCTTCGAATTAATCGATCGGCTTCTATTGAAATGAGTCCAAGAGTTTTCGTTGGTTGCTTGCTTTTTGGTTTTATGTTGCTTTGTGTTTTGAGTTGCTTTCGATGACTTGGTTTTCATGATTTTGCCTTCTCGCTTGCGCGTTCTTTTCGAATCGTGAGAGAAAGAGATCGAAGTATGCTAACCAAGTATTGTTGCATTTTCAGGACGCATAACCAAAGAGTGAACGTCGCCTAAGGCTTCCCCATCCTCTCGTTCGATTTATTCGGTGAGTGGCTTAGGCCCTTCGATGAATCCTTTGAGTCTGCATGCCTAATAAAAGAATCTCTAGTTCACATAAATATGTTGGCTCACTAAAAAGATAAGCTAAAAGAGAAAGAAAGTATTGCATGCTTCAAGTATAGAACTGCTAACTTACTAGTTGCTTATGGAATGCTTAACTGTCCCTTGTATGCTGTGCATTGAGTATTATGGCAAGAAAACTCTGGACTTGAGTTAGAAAATGAGAAGAAGAGATTGACTTGTTGTGCATTGTTCATCAGTTGCATGATAGCATATTTTTCTGATAGGGCTTGCATTCATGCATTTGGTCAGGACAACTTGTGCACAAGGATTATCTCTCGAGCGGTCTCTGGGGCACTGGGGATCGTTCGGCCTGGGAGAGATCTAGATACCCTGAGGCTTGAATGTCCTTATTTACGGGAGGGTAGACATGTCCATTAGTGAGATGGGCTTGTATGTCCCAACTGCTAATCCCGTGGAGGGGACCATCATATAGTTAGGGCGCATGCTAGGTTTACCTTCTTGCATACCTAACACTTGATGCCTATTTTGATTCATAAGTTATTCATATGCAAATTGTGGCTAACATGTATGTCTGCTGTAGGGATAACCGCTCGGCCGTGGGTAAGAAATATCATATGCATATGCTATATATTGTCTATGTTTCCTTGCATGAATTGTTAAAAAGAAACTAGACAACCAGAAAGATCACCTAATAATGCTAGCTTCATATGCTTTAGTTAGTGTGGATTTCTAAGGTGAATTTGGCCACGGTCGCTCACCAGTACATATGGTAGTACTGACCCACGTTTGTGGACAAATATCCAGTGCTGGGAGCGAGAGTTTGGCAAGCATCCTGAACCTGAATCAACGTGTGCGCACCCTTCCTTAGGACTGTGTTCGTGCTGCTTCCTCCGCTTCTTACCTCTCCAGTGGGCTACTCTTCTTCTGCTAGATATTTTGGTTATTTTGGTCCTACTACAAGGGCATAATGTAATGGGCGTTGTGGCTAGTTTTTGGAATGTTATAAGAGTAGTAAGCCTTCTAAGGCATATTTTTATAACTCAGCCAAGCAAGCACTTTGTAATCCAAATCTTCAGTATTCAATAAAAAGAAAGTATTTTGTGTGCTATCAAATGTGTTCAACTTTGGTTCTCTGTATTTTTTACTCTGTGCCTATATATGTATATTTTCGTCTATCTTGTGCAGGTACGTCGCCTGGTGCAAGCGCAACTTAGGCTTGTACGACATCGCGCCCAAGCGAGGACGAACGGTTTCGTAGGGACCAAGCGAGGACGATCGTCCCCTACGGGATCGGGGCACGACAGGTGGTATCAGAGCACGACTTTACGCCCTTGGCCTCTTCAAACATTGTTTTCGAAAATGATATAAGTTTTCAAGCGATTTCAAAAGTCCCAAATTTCAAAAAATGATTTTGAATCTATAAGAAGTAAATCGAGAGTGTGAAAGGTCCCTAAGAGTATGAAAAACCCAACATCCCATGCAATAAGTCCATAATACGTTATGAGACTAATGCAAGCTACTCTCTTTTGCAGCAAAGATGACAAAAACAGGTGCTAGTAACCCTGAGACATCGCGTGCAGCTAGCGTGAGCGATGATTAAATGGATAGACTGATTACAATGCTACAAAATCAAAATGATCGTCATGCGGCACAACAAGAACGATTTGAGGCTCAGCAGCAATGAGCTGATGTTAGAGCTCTGGCACAACAAAAGCAGCTTGACTTCCTGACTCAAATTGTGACAACACTAGTAGCACACAATGGTGCATCGGGAACCGCCGCAACACCTGTGACTGCCCCGACCATGCCTCAAGACGCAGGATTAGCAGAAACAAATGAGCCTCATCGCACGACCAAAAAATCTACCTTTAAAGGCGCTGAGTTTCTGAAGTTGAACCCTCTGGAGTTTGAAGGCAGGACTACGCCGGATAAGGTGATGGACTGGATCGCGAAGATGGAGAGCTTATTTAGCTTTGCTTCAATACCTACGAACAAGAGGGTAGCGTGTGCAGATATGCAGCTGCGGTTACGTGCACACGACTGGTGGGAAGTCAAGAAAGCAGACCTTGCCACCAAGCATCAGGATGGCAGGATCACTTGGGGAATGTTCAAGGAAGCATTCCTTGCACATTATCTTCCGCCAGCTATCAGGCAGAGAAAAAAAGACGAGTTTACTGAACTTAAGCAAGGGAACATGTCCGTCGAAGATTATGAGTCAGAATTTTCCAAGCTTGCTAAGTTCGCTAGTTCGATGATTCCCGACGAGGGAGCCCGCACACATCGGTTCATAAAAGGCTCAAACGATAATCTGAGAAAAGATGTTATGAACCGGGAGTGCAAAACGTACATCCAAGTATTTGAGGCAGCGGTGCAGAATGAGCATTTTATGCCACGAAGTGCTCCGGAAAAGGCACCCGCTCCTCGAAACCCTCCTGCTAAAAGATACCATAACGGAGAAAAGAAAACAGCGGGCGAGCAGCACCCAGGTCCTGCGTGCAGTTACTGTGGCAAAACAGGCCATACCGTAGATATTTGTCGTGCTGCAAATAACGAGTATTTCAACTGTGGGCAAAAAGGGCATCTGGCGGTGAACTGCCGAAACAAGAGGGTTCCGTCGCCATACCAGAATGGGAACAACAATACTGCTCTGGTTGAGACTCAAACCCCTCCGGGTCCTGTTCTGGAACCAACTGATCAGATACGAAGGCCTAGAGTGTATCAGTTGAATATTGAGCGCGATGAGAGCGGACACGATGTTGGTGAGTCTTATTCCTTTGAACTCTTGATGCTTGATCCTTGCCTCCTTGACCTCTTAAATTTCGAGGACAAAACTTTTTCTCAGTGGGGTAGTATGCAATGCCCCGCTCCAAACGGTTACTTATGGAACACTAAGCTGCTTCGACTCAGTTGAGAATCGAGTCTCGGGGAAACCTTACCGCCAAATCAACACGGACGAAGTGCAATGAACCCTTCGAATTAATCGAATGGCTTATATTGAAATGAGTCCAAGATTTTTCGTTGGTTGCTTGCTTTTTGGTTTTGTGTTGCTTTGTGTTTTGAGTTGCTTTCGATGACTTGGTTTTCATGATTTTGCCTTCTCGCTTGCGCGTTTTTTTCGAATCGTGAGGGAAAGAGATCGAAGTATGCTAACCAAGTATTATTGCATTTTTAGGACGCATAACCAAAGAGTGAACGTCGCCTAAGGCTTCCCCATCCTCTCATTCGATTCATTCGGTGAGTGGCTTAGGCCCTTCGATGAATCCTTTGAGTCTGCATGCCTAATAAAAGAATCTCTAGTTCACATAAATATGTTGCCTCACTAAAAAGATAAGCTAAAAGAGAAAAAAAGTATTGCATGCTTCAAGTATAGAACTGCTAACTTACTAGTTGCTTATGGAATGCTTAACTGTCCCTTGTATGCTGTGCATTGAGTATTGTGGCAAGAAAACTCTAGACTTGAGCTAAAAAATGAGAAAAAGAGATAGACTTGTTGTGCATTGTTCATCAGTTGCATGATAGCATATTTTTTTGATAGGGCTTGCATTCATGCATTTGGTCAGGATAACTTGTGCACAAGGATTATCTCTCAAGCGGTCTCTGGGGCACTGGGGATCGTTCGGCCTGGGAGAGATCTAGATACCCTGAGGCTTGAATGTCCTTATTTACGGGAGGGTAGACATGTCCATTAGTGAGATGGGCTTGTATGTCCCAACTGCTATTCCCGTGGAGGGGACCATCATATAGTTACGGCGCATGCTAGGTTTACCTTCTTGCATACCTAACACTTGATGCCTATTTTGATTCATAAGTTATTCATATACAAATTGTGGCTAACTTGTGTGTCTGCTGCAGAGATAACCGCTCGGCCGTGGGTAAGAAATATCATATGCATATGCTATATATTGTCTATGTTTCCTTGCATGAATTGTTAAAAAGAAGCTAGACAACCAGAAAGACCACCTAATAATGCTAGCTTCATATGCTTTAGTTAGTGTGGATTTCTAAGGTGAGTTTGGCCACGGTCGCTCACCAGTACATGTGGTAGTACTGACCCACGTTTGTGGGCAAATATCCAGGTGCTGGAAGCGAGAGTTTGGCAAGCATCCTGAACCTGAATCAACGTGTGCGCACCCTTCCTTAGGACTGTGTTCGTGCTGCTTCCTCCGCTGCTTACCTCTCCAGTAGGCTACTCTTCTTCTGCTAGATGTTTTGGTTATTTTGGTCCTACTACAAGGGCATAATGTAATGGACGTTGTGGCTAGTTTGGGAATGTTATAAGAGTTGTAAGCCTTCTAAGGCATATTTTTGTAACTCAGCCAAGCAAGCACTTTATAATCCAAATCTTCAGTATTCAATAAAAAGAAAGTATTTTGTGTGCTATCAAATGTGTTCAACTTTGGTTCTCTGTATTTTTTACTCTGTGCCTATATATGTATATTTTTGTCTATCTTGTGTCTTGTGCAGGTACGTCGCCTGGTGCAAGCGCAACTTAGGCTTGCACGGCATCGCGCCCAAGCGAGGACGAACGGTTCCGTAGGGACCAAGCGAGGACGATCGGCCCCTACGGGATCGGGGCGCGACAGTTCAACAATCTTCGCCTTCATCGCCTGACATTCCTCCTCGAACCCAGCCCGTGTCTCGCGAAGTTGCTCTCGGAATAGCGTCATGGCGTTGGCGACATTGCTCTCAAACTAATGAGAAACTCTTCGTAAGTCATTTGATTTTGCTCCACTTGCACCTCTACGCCCATCATGTCCTGCTCCAAGAGTCCCAAGCAGGATATCAGATCACCAAGGGCTGGCTCCAAGATCGGATCCTTGCTTCTTCCCCTTCCGGTGTTCCTCTTGGGCGATGCGGGACGATGGTCGTTGATAGTCTCAGATATCGACATGGCTACGATCAACATGGCTCTGATACCACTTTTTACGGACTTAGTGATTTTTTCTTCACTACGACCCGTGCGGCGCACAAGCTTCCTCCTCGGAGACCCATGCAAGCCTTCCCGATCGAACTTAGCTAGATCGCTAAGAAAAATAGAGAGTAGTGGAGCAAGATAAAAGCTTGAAGAATTTTTTATTGATATTAGAAAAGCTTACAAGTTTTCAGTGGTGCGGAGAAAATGAGTCTCCCCCTATTTATATTGCCTCAAGGACTTACAGAAACCTTCTGGAATAAAATATTCCAGGAATTATTCTCGAGAATATGCTAGAAATTATTCTATATCCTAAGAATATTCCATACATTATTAGTAATACCAAATAACTAAAAATGAAGCCTCTAGAATGGAAAGTGTATTCCTCCATGTGCAGAATTGTATTCCTCCATGTGCAAAATTCTGGAGCTTTACGGATCTTGTTGGGGCCACAAAATATGGTGTGTGACATATGGATCTATGTCTTGAAAGAAAAGAAGAGATAGAAATGTATACTTGTTGTTCAACTGTTGCATAGTAGTATTTTATCTCATAGATATGCATATCATGCATCGATCTTATTTAACTTGTGCACAAGGTAATAATATCTTGATCGATTCTTAGGGCACCGAAAATCGTTCGGCCTAAGAGGGATTATGGCACCCTGAGGCTTGTACATCCTCACGACTGGGAGTATCTTGTCTATTAGTGAGATGGACTTGTACGTCATGGAAAGTCGTCCATGGACCATCAAGTAGTTAGATCTCATGCATATAATGAGATTTATTTCTTGTTTAAGAGTTGATGCAGAGACGGACTTAAAATTTATATATATTTATGCAAATTATTTTAATCCTTATCAGTTGCAGGGATAGACGATCGTGGGTAAGAATCACTACATAAGTGATATTTTTTTTGTTTATGTTTCTTATTATGAATTGTTAAAAGAAATCTAGACAAGTAGAAAGAGCATTTAATAATAGTTGCTAGCTTCACATGTTTACAGTGTTGATTTTAGGTGAGTTGGGTTAATTCGCTCCACAGGTATTGAGAGACAGGAGGGTACTCAGAGGCACTAGAAGCTCGTCCAATCTAGTGGAACCTTGTTCGACATCTCTATGTTTTCAGTACAAGTTTAGAAGATTCCTTTTGAAGGTATTTTATGTTTTATTTTATTAAAGGTATATGATGTATGAACATTGTGGCTATTTCTGTTTCATAAAGAGATGTAACCCAAGTTTGACATTTTGAGTCAGCCATTACAAATATTAAATTTCTAATCTTGTTCAAGTATTAATAAAGAAGTTATTTTGTTCCTATCGTAATGTTATTATTTGGTTTAATGCATTATGTTATGCTATTTCTATCTCTGATCAGACTATTTTGTTACTGTGCAAGTACATGTCTTGTATAAGCGAAACTTAGAATTGTACGACATCATGTCCGGTAGTGATTTTACAATCAACCGAGAGTGGGACGTGACAACCACTAACCATCCTCCATTCTGAACATTTATGTGATGAGTTTTGCATTTGTGGTGAGGTGGAGCAAAGTAGAAAATTCGAAGATCGATATTTAGCGTACGCATTGCGGTGAAGTGGAGCAAAGTGAAAAAAATCTTTCGTTTGATTGCTTTAAAGAAGTGGTTAGAAGTGAGAAATCATAAAGTTTGGTGTTTGAATGACTGTTGAAATGGGTTGAAAAGTGTAACTTTTTGTAGATTTTGTGATTTGGAAAATTTTGAAGTAAAGAGGAAGTGGTCATTCATCCAAGCGCGATGACAAAATGCGAATTTTTTACTTTCGCACTCCACTTCAATTTTTTTTTATTATGTCAAAATAATAATTTTATGATAAACAAATTTTATTGATCGTGTTAAATTACAGTAAATTTTATTTCCAAAATTTTCAACTAAATACGTACAAATAGTCTCAAATTCAAAATTTAAGCCACTTTGTCACTCCAAATTTGACCAACTAAACAGTCCCTTGTACTTGTAACTTTGCTCTTCCGATCTATTAATCAATAGTTGAGCTAGCGAACCCTTGAATTGATGCAACAATAAACAACAACATTTCTTGTCAAGGAAACCAACAAGATGAAGATCATGATTTGATAGGATCTCCCCACGTGATTTGCCAACTTCCACACATATATCCAAATCTTACCCAATGGTTTGGTTCCTCTTAAAATAAAACATACAATTGCGGCTATGTATTGACAAAAGCACAGTTCTCACAGCAATGGCATGGAAAATTTCACTGAGAGCATAAAAATTTAATATATTTATAAAAAAACAATAAATTTTTAAAATTTATAGTAAAAGCATTAAAACGTCCTTCCAAAGGACGTTTTACGCTTTTCCGTCGTTATATTTTAACTCCGTTAACGGAACAGAAAGAAAAAAATAAATTATAAATAAAATAATACAAAACGTCCTTTCGAAGGGCGTTTTATATTGTTTATTAATTTTTTTTCTCCCTCCTCTCTCTCTTCTCTCCTCTCTCCAAGCCTCTCTCTTCTTTTAATTTCTCTCCTCTCTCCTCTCTCCTCTCTCCAAGTCTCTCTCGACCGGCTTGCTGCAGGCTGAGGAGGGAGAGGGAGAGAGACAGCGGGAGAGGGAGAGGGAGAGGGAGAGGGAGAGAGGAGAGAGACAGAGGGAGAGGGAGAGGGAGAGAGGAGAGAGACAGCGGGCGAGGGAGAGAGAGCAGAGACAGCGGGAGCGGGAGAGCGGAGAGGGAGAGAGAGAGGAGAGACAGCGGGAGAGGGAGAGGGAGAGGGAGAGAGAGAGAGAGAAGGGAGAGAGACAGCGGGAGAGGAATAGGGAGAGAGAGGGAGGAGAGTGAAGAAAAAGAAAAAAATAATAATATTTAAATAAAAACGTCCATTAGAAGGGCGTTTTTCCTAGGAAAAACGCCCTTTCTAAGGGCGTTTTTATTTAAATATTAATTTTTTTCAGAGAAAGACACGTGGCAGATAAAATAATAAAAAAATAATAAAAAATTACAAAACGCCCTTTCGAAGGGCGTTTTGCTTTAAATATTTTTTTTACACGTGGCAGGAAGTATAAAATAATAATAAAAAATTACAAAACGTCCTTTCGAAGGGCGTTTTGCTATAAATAATAATTTTTTTTTTCTTCCGGCTCTCCTTCCAATGGGCAGCCATCAGGCGAAAAGAGAGAGTGTGAGTGAGTGAGAGAGAGAGAGAGAGAGAGTGTGTGAGAGAGAGAGAGAGTGTGTGAGAGAGAAAAGAGAAAAAAACAAATAATAAATAAATAATAAAAAATATTAAAAAATATTAAAAAATATTAAAAAATATAAAACGCCCTTGTGAAGGGCGTTTTATATTTTTTTAATATTTTTTTTTCCGAAAAAAAATTAAAAAATTAATAAAAAATTAATAAAAATTTAAAATTTAATAAAAAATTAATAAAAAAATTTAAAAAAAATATAAAAAATTTTTAAAAAATGTAAAACGCCCTTGTGAAGGGCATTTTACATTTTTTTAATATTTTTTTTCCTGAAAAAAAATTAAAAAATTAATAAAAAATTAATAAAAATTTAATAAATTAATAAAAAATTTAAAAAAATTTAAAAAAATTTAAAAAATTTAAAAAAATGTAAAACGCCCTTGTGAAGGGCGTTTTACATTTTTTTAATAATTTTTTTCCCGAAAAAAAATTAAAAAAATTAATAAAAAATTAATAAAAAATTAAAAAATTAATAAAAAAATTAAAATTTAATAAAAAAATAATAAAAAAATTAAAAAAATTTAAAAAATTTAAAAAAAATAAAAAAAAATGTAAAAATATTTTTTTTTCCCGAAAAAAATTAAAAAAATTAATAAAAAATTAATAAAAAATTAAAAAATTAATAAAAAAATTAAAATTTAATAAAAAAATAATAAAAATGTAAAAATGTCGAGGAGATGTTGTTGTTGCCGGTGGCGGATTCACGAGGCGAGGATCTGTCCCCTTCCTCTCTTAAGCACCAGTTGCACACCCGGTAGTGCTCCTCCTTCGGGTACGGATTGCTGCAATACCTGCTTTAAGGAAAAATCAGAATATATATATATATATATATATATATATATATATATATATATATATATATATATATAAATATATATTTTACTTTGCTGAGAAAGAGAAAATAAATAAATAAATAAATAAATATATATATATATATATATATATATATATATATATATATATATATATATATATATATATATATATATATATATATTACTTTGAGTAGGAGAGAGAGGAGAGGAGAGAGAGGGGAGCGGACGGACAGGAGAGAGAGGAGAGAAGAGAGAGGGGAGAGAGAGAGGAGAGAAGAGAGAGGGGAGAGGAGAGAGAGGAGAGAAAATATTAAAATAAAAAAAAAATATAAAACGTCCTTCGGAAGGACGTTTTATATTTTTTTTTTATTTTTTTTTAATGTCTACTTACAACCGGTAACGGAAGCTAACGGAAAAGCGTAAAACGCCCTTCCGAAGGACGTTTTAATGCTTTTGATGTAAATTTAGAAACTTTTATGCTTTTTTTATAAATATATTAAACTTTTATGCTCTCACTGAAATTTTCCGTATAATAAACAGACAACATGGAGCTCTTGGTGGAAACTATGGCAAGTTATTGTATGGCACCATGTCATGCAAGAAGAAGTAGTTTTGCTCTGAAAATGCACATCAAATCAAGGTTACAATTCAAGTAAGACCCATTGGAAGTAGGAAAGTAGGAGTGAGCATTATTTGGTTTTAGAATTGAAAACAATTGAAGTAAGACCCATTGGAAGTAGGAAAGTAGGGGCGAGCATTATTGGAAGTAGGAAAGTAGGGGTGAGCATTATTTGGTTTTAGAATTGAAAACAATTCAAGACCCATTGGAAGTAGGAAAGTAGGGGTGAGCATTATTTGGTTTTAGAATTGAAAAATTAAAGCGAATCGAAAATCGAATAAGAGATTTGGTTCGATTTAAAAAAAAATTAATTCGATTTCAATTTTAGAAATACTAAAATGATTATTCGGTTTCGATTTCGACTTTTTGTTTCTGTTTCGATAAAAAAAATCAAAAATCGAATAAAATTAATTTAATTATATAAATATTTTAATTCTATGTCTATTGTGTGATTGAAAATGTGTATATTTTTAAAACAACAGTTCTATGTATATGTTTTGAAGTTCAATTTTAAAGATAACTTTAAAATACAATAATATGTGTATAAAATTATAATTTTTAATCTAATTTATCCATAATTTCAACTTTGGACTCAATCCATTAAACAATAGCAATAGTCAAACCGAATATACCGAATAAATCGATTAAAACGAATAGCTTATTCCGTTCAGTTTTAATTTTGGCTAATTTCGATTCGATTTCTGTTTTGAATTTTTAGAGTTTTGATTTATTCGATTTTGACTATTTCGAATCGGTCGAAACTAAATAAATTGAATGCTCACCCTCTAATTTGAAGTCCTTTACACACTAGTGGCTGAGAACTTGTATACACTACTAACTGGGATGATTTAATTATGATAAATAATAGACCATGATCTAATCATTCTTGAATAAAATCAATAAAACCCAAACTTATTACTGGAATATATTTAATAAAAAAATATAACGTACGTAATGTTGTTTTAACAATTAAAGCGTGATGACAAGTATTTCCAAACTTGTGCTTTGTGATAATATATATATATATATATATATATATATATATATATATTTTTTTTTTTTTTTTGACTTTTTGACATAACGTACGGGGTCCAGCGTAACGTTCGAAATTTTTGTGCACACTATATTGCATGTCTTTGGATCCACTGCTCCGAAACTCTCACCATTTAAAAATGGAAGGAATAATACGCCCCCGTGGCTCGATCCACTGACCTTCTGCTACCAAGCCGCGGTTTTATACCTCTCCTCGGTAACAACAAGAGTCACTCGAGTTCGGTGATAGTAGAATATATCTTATCATCTATACTATGCTTCACCATGAATTTTAAAATTACCTTTACTAATTAAAATTTATCATCAAATTTAAGGCAATTATGTAATTATTTATATAATTTTTTTAAAGAAAATATAATTTGTTCTTCGGTGTCTTTTACTCTTTCCAAGTACAAAAAAAGGTTAATTAAAATATGTGCAACACTCGTGCATATCACTACAAAAATAAAGCAGCATAGCGACGACCAAATCCATCGCCAAGTAGCCGCTAAATAGCAATGGATATAGGACATAACTGGTGCGTCAGTAAACGATCTGTCACTGCCAAGATTCCGTCGCCAAGTAGTCGAATGTTCGACGAATGGTCGACTATTTGGCGACGTCTATTTTATCAACGCTTTCTTGTCGGATTAACGAGGGATGACGTTGGCATAACCTTTGCGACGCACTGGCGGCTAACATCTCACTGGAATAATCAACTAATAAACGATGGATTGGCGACCCATTTGGTGTCTAACTGGCGACAATAGTGACGGTTCAAAGTTAATTTGTAAGACTGAAACTACTTTCTGATACTTAGTTGGCGACTGTTGGGCAATAGATAACGTTGACGTCACCATGATGACACACGGGCGGCTAACATCTAACTGGATTAATTGACTAATTATCAATTGGTTGGGCGACCTATTTGGCATCTAACTGGTGATATATTAGTTACTTAACAATATAAAAATACTGTAAAATAACGATGGATCTCCGCGACGGATCAAATTTTGTCGCTGGTGTAGCGACGGAAAACCAACGGCATAACAACTAATGTATTTATATAAGAAATATATATTATTTTTTGTTGACATTTCGTCGTTGTGGTGTGGGTTTTTTATCAGCGATGGAATTGCGATAAAAAAATTTGTCGCTGCCAAACGTTAAAATTTAATGTTTCATTTTTATTTTTCCCATACACTCTCTCCCTCCTCTCTCACCCCTGACCACCGACCCCCGACCCCCTCTCCTCCTCCTCCGGCATCTGATCCCCTCTTCTCCTCACGACCCCCGACCCTCCGACCCCCTCTCCTCCTCCTCCTCCTCCTCCTCCGACGGAAGCTTCCCGACGGCGAGCGGCGAAAGCTTCCCCCCGATCCTCTCCCTAGACGACCAACGACAGCTTCCCGACGACCCCCTCCTTCCTGACCGCCCCTCCTCTGCCCCCGTCTCCTCGACACCCTTGACCCCCCCACTCCGGCCCCCTTCTCCTCGAGCCCCTTCTCCACCACCCCTCCTCGAAGGTAAACCCTAATCCTAGTTTTCATTTGTTTAATTATTGGATTTAGAATTTGGGGGTTATACGTAATTTTTGCATTTGGAATTTGGATGCTGGACACGTACAAACACGATACGTTGGACACAGACACTAGAACACGGATACCCACACACACTCCACCTCCTATGCAGAGATCCTCATAGGTCGCCGAGAAATATACAAGTATATCCATTCACTCCTCACATCACATATTTATCTTTAGTATAAGTATAGAAGGAAGAGTTGGCCAAGGATTAGAATTGACACCATTCTAAGTTAGAATTGACAGCCTAGGCGGAGCCCCATCCTCCATAACTGCACGTAATGATCCTAAGTAGGTTATTTTGATTTAGGCTTTGGACACAGACACATGATACAAACACAGACACCGACACACGACACATTGGATAGTTTTGATTTAGGTTAAACTTTAGTTTTGAAATTGAATTAGATTTACCAACATGTGACACAAACACGGACACATGACACAAACATAGTGTTGATTACCAAATTTTTTTTCTCGATACAGATATGGACACGATTTGGGTTTTTTGTATCTAGATTTTGACACGGACAAGGTCACAGATAGGGGTGAGTATTATTTGGTTCCATTAATGGTATATTTAGTTACTATATATATTAGCAAAAAAAAGCATAAATAAACCGATCAAAAAATCGAATTGTATTATAGTCGTTTATAGTAATACTTTAGAGTACTAATATGAATAGTAATTAGTAGTTACTATAGTTAGGTAGTAAGTACTTAGAAGTAGATATAGAATTACGAATTGGAGTATCGGCCATATCGTCGGTTACGAATCGGAGTATCAGATTTTTTGTATCAAAAAATAAATAATTATTAATAAATTAATAATATTTTAGAAAATATATTTTATACATTTAGGCATAATTTTAAGAATTTTCAGTGTTGTTTCTTAGTAGTTTTGAAACTGAATAAAATAGTAGTCACCCTTGCCGATTAGTTTGCATGTGATAGATAAGTTTATTTTTTTGCTTGCTTTTACAACCTTACTATGCTAAGGCATGTATCAGCCATATTCGGATGAGTGTCGAGGAAGTATGATTTTGGATACGTGTAAAACAAGTATCCTAACTCTAGCTTTTATAATATCTAGTTCTTTATGAGACTTCTTCATCAAGTATCCTAACTAATTAATCCTTTAACAAATATCTTAACTCATCTTGAATCAAATTAATCTATATTATTTAAATTAATATATATGGTACATATAGAATCAATGAGTCAATACTTAGCTGACCGATCGTGGATGTACAATCAACGACATGAGAGTAGGATTGGTTTGACAGATGATTTCATGGCGAAAGTTAAAAAATATCTCAAATATGCCAGTAGTTAACCTTATTTCATGGATGAAAGCCTCATCAAGTATCCTTGTGTCAAATATCATAATATACCATTCAAAGAGGTGGATCTCGTGAGAGAGCATCTCTACAAGAAGGATTCCGTACCAAACTATAAGAAGTGGATGGCTCAAGGAGAACCTTTATTTTCGCAATATCATTATTTCTCCTTCAATAAAGAGGTAGAAGAGTCCACTCTAGGAGATAACTTTGATTATCGACCGCAAAACCTGGCGCGTGAGTTGGTTTTTGATTCGACCGGTCCAAGTTTTGATCCGGATGATCCTAATCCTAATACGAAAAAATTCTATTATTTATTCAAGAATGTCGATACTCCATTATACCCGGGTTGTGATTCTAATTTTGTTCTGTCGGTGGTGATGCGGTTGTTGAACCTAAAGTCTGATTTTAACTTGTCGCGGGAATGCTACGACCAAATAATTTAGTTTGTTAGAGAGTTATTGCCAAAAGGATCGAAGGAGTTGCCTGAAAACTTCCACAAGTCGAAGATGATGATACGGAAACTCGGATTAGGCTACAAAAGATAGATTATTGTCAAAACGATTGCATATTGTACTAAAAAGAAAATAATGATAAAGATAAATATATTTTCTATCATGCAGACTGTTACAAGACAATTCGGGGCAAAGGATAGTCAACTACCCGACCAAGGTTGTGTCCCTACAAGTACATGCAGTTTTTGTCGATCACTTCGGGCATTGAGCCAATCGACTCTCCTTGTTCAGCAATAATATATAGCATCTAATCTAGTTGATCCCGTATAGGAGAAGGTGAGGACAGAAAAAGCGGGGGCGAAACCACAAAAAGGTTGTAGATGATGTATATGTCCGCAAATACAACACAATACATGACATGGCATAGCAAAAAAGATATATGGATGAAGGAGAATTTTCTCATCCTTCCGATGGAGAGGAATAAAAAAATATTTTGATCTGTGTCATCCTGAATTTGTTGCAGAGTCCAGGAATGTCTGGTTGGGTTTATGTTCTGATGGATTCACTCCTTTCGGACAGTCGAGATCTCAGTACTCTTGTTGGCCGATGATTTTGACTCCTTATAATATACCACCATGGATGTGCATGAAAACTCCTTACATGTTCTTGACACTTTTCATATCCGGTCAAAAAAATTCAAAAAAGAATATCGATATCTACTTGCAGCCATTGGTGGATGAGTTAAAACAATTGTGGCAATTCGGCGTTAGGACATATGATATATCGAAGGAGCAGAACTTTCAGATGAGAGAGTCTCTCATGTGGACCATTAAAGATTTTCCATCATATGGGATATTATCGGGGTGGAGTACTCATGGTACTTTGTCTTTTCCGATATGTATAGAAAAGAGTAAGGTATTCTGTCTCCAGAATGGGAAAAAGATTGTATTTTTTATTGTCACCATCAGTTCTTCCTGTGTCGCATCCGTGAAGAAGGAACATAGATGCCTTTATAGCTAGTAAACAGGAACTATCTCCTCCCCCATTGAGACTGACAGGAGACGATGTTTGGAAAGAGGTAGATGGATTCCTGACTGTGACAAAAGATCTGATATCCATCGATCACTTTGAAGGGTTCGGACGTAGGCATAATTGGACGAAGCATGGTATCTTTTGGGACTTACCTTATTGGAAGGACAATCTGATAAGGCACAATCTTAATGTCATGCATATTGAAAAGAATTTATTCGACAACATCTTCAATACGGTGTGTATATCAAGGAAAAAATGAAAGACAATGTCAAAGCAAGCAAGGACTTGGAAATTATTTACAGGCATTCAGATTTGTATCTAAAATAAAGTGGCAACGACAATTGGGTCAAGCCTCCAGCGTCATTTATATTTAGTAGGGAGGATAAATTGATAATATGCAACTAGATTTTAAAGTTAAGATTTTCAGACAACTACGTGTCATATCTGGCAAGATGTGTTGATCTCAACGAACGTAAGCTAACAGGGATGAAGAGTCATGATTGCCATGTGTTTATGGAGAGGTTACTACCTATTGCTCTGAGAGAGATGTTGCCTCATCAAGTATGGACTATGTTGGTCGAATTATCTGTATTCTTTAGAGATTTGTGTTCAAGCAAGTTAACGGTGCAACATATAATAGAACTTGAGGAGAAGATTTTATTGACATTGTGTAAGTTAGAAAGGGTGCTTTCCTCCGATTTTTTGATAGTAGGGAGCATTTGTCGATTCATCTTGCATACGAAGTACACGTTGGTGCTCTCGTCCATTATCAATGGATGTATCCATTTGAGAGGTATAAATTGATTAGTTTGTACTATTAATTTCTTTACTCAAATAATTCTAATATTTAATATATTATCTATAAGTATCTACATCACCTGAAGAAGAAGGCTGGTAATAAGGCTCATATAGAAGCTTTAATATGTGAAACATATATCATTGAGGAGGTTTCAAACTTCTGCTCCATCTATTTTGATACTCATGTCAGAACAAATCGTATTAGAGCCCCAAGGAATGATGATGGTGGGGTTGATGCCTCGAATAGTGTAATCCACACTATCTTCAATATGGAAGGGAAGCCTACAAGTGCTACTAAAGTACGTTGGTTGGAAGACGATGAGTTTGAAGCCGCTCTTCGGTATATATTATTAAATAGTGGTACAAAAGAGATACAAGATATTGAGAAGTAAGTGACACATTATTCCTAGATATTTCAATTTTGTATATCCTTGGAAAAGAAATGCTCTAACTGTTCTCCTTATTATCACAGTACTTTTATAGCTGGGGTAAAAATAGAGAGACCTAATATTAATGAAGATGATCTTGCTAGAGAGGTTGATAGAAATTTTTTATCGTGGTTCCATATTTATGTACGGATCCTAAATATTAAGCATTCTAAATTTATCATACAGACCAATCCTTGTCTAATGTCTATATGATACATGATATTTCATAATTTTTTTGTCCTGATACAAACTTACAAAACGAACGACTATGAGCATTAGCTATCGGACCAAGCAAGAGGACAAAGTATTAGGATGGATACACCATCAATGGCTTCACATTTAGAATAACTGATAAGTCTATTAATCAATCATTTGTCGATGAGAAATCTAATTATACAAAGAATTTTGGAGTATGTGTAAGGGGTTCATTCTACAATGTCGATCCAAAATTTGACTATTACAGTATACTAAGAAATGTCATGAAGCTAGATTACTTTTATAAGATAAAAATTGTGCTGTTTAAATATGATTGGTTCGACACAACATCCAAGCAAGGATAAAAAATTGACAAACAGTTTGGGTTTGTTGATATAAAATAAGGAAAAAAGATATATAGGTTTTGAACCATTTGTGTTGGCTAGTCAAACGGTTCAAATGTATTATACGAGCTATCCTAGTCGACGACGCAATAATAAAGATTGGTGGGCTGTATGCAAAACTAAAGCTAGAAACATATATAATGTTGGAGATCTAGATACCAAGAGGATGAGGTGGTACCTCAACTTGCATATATGAGTTTGGCCGGTGTTGATGGTATGGAGGTTGATGTTACCGTAGAGGATGATAGAGTAGACGAAGAGATTAAGATAGAAGATTTACCTCATATAGAGGAGAACTCTGATATGGAGGTATCGAGCGAGGAACAAGAATTGGAAGATGAAGGTGATAGTGATAGTGGAAATAAAAATAAAAATGAAGATAAAGATGAAGACGATTCAAAAAATGATTCGAAAGACGATGACGATTCAGAAGATGAAGAAGATTAGTACGTACATACATATGCATTATCTTAGATATTTATTTAACTATTTTATGACACGATTATTATTTATTTCATCATTACACTAGTATTTAGTTATTTCACCACACCATTACTTTATGATTATCTATTTGATGACATTATTTTTTTATTTTCTGCAGATTTACCTATAGTATAGCGGGACGAGAACAAGGACGACGACAAGTTCAGAGAGGATCATCTTCTCATCATCCTCCGTCCACTACGCCAGCTACCCCAGATTCTCGTACACGACCTGAGGACGAGTTCGTAGATGTGGCAGATAGTTATCCCCGCCATATACTCGTTCTTTAGTAAGAGGAGCTACTTCATCTCCCGGATTGCCATCAACTGCTACCCCTTCTTCAACTCCAGCCACTACCGGCACTACTATACCGGCTATAACGACCCATTCCGCTTAAGCGGACTGCCGATTCAAACGGCAAAAGTACAACATCCCGACCCGCTTTGCTCAGCGAGAATACTCGTTTGAGGCAAAGAATTTCCCGACTTGGCCCTTCAGGAGTTCCGGCTTAGGCTTTCAGAGGCTCGCTCGGAGTATCGCTCGACCGAGTCGAATCATCGCTAAGGTGGGTGGCTACGATGAACTTGTCTTTGCTTATCCAGCACACTTAAAATATGGACGATACATGCTAGTCGTTAGGTAAATCATCCCCTGCATGCTAATAATAATACGATGCACCTAGATAAGGGAATAATCCCAACTTTTATTGCTTGTGTTAGAATATGAAAATAAAACTTTGCTTATAATTGGACCCTCTCATGCTACCTTTGTCTTATGCAACTAGACCCCACTATGCCTCGAGTAGAACGATATATGTATACTCTGTAGTGCACTGTTCACTTGCTACACTACAAGACCGTAGGTTATATCGCTCGGTATGTTCCCGTACGGTTTTACTCATCGGCTTACCCTTAGACCCGTGCCCAAGTAAATGTTTATATTCTATATGAATGCATGCTTGCCTGCTTATATGTTAAATTATATTTGTGGCCTTGTTTCAATACTTTTCACATAATCTATGCCACAAAAAAGTAACACTATCGCGTATCGTGCATGTATCGAGTCAGACAGAAGACTATCAAATAGTCCTTCTGTGTAATATGAACCTACAAGTATACGGGACCGTTAGGTCGCCAAGGCAATCCCCGAACCAGGGGAATGCATCAAGTCAAGTTGAACATCTGAACGAGAATTATGTCAAGTTACATCTGAACAAGAATCATGGATTTTCATGTCAAGTTGTGAGAATTGTGTAACAAATGAACCAATGAGTCAGGAACGGCCTGGGATGGTTTGTAGGAGGATCATGACCTGCGCCTACAATCATTGTCGTTTACCCATAATAAAGAAAGAATAAATAAAGAGACTCATTCAGTCGCAGATGCTTGTGGACAAGCTTGATTTCCACAGACGGGGCATTAGGGCACTGGGACTGATCCGGCCTAGGAGGAAATCCGGTAGTTGTCACGCCCCAATCCCAAAATACCATGGGACTGGACGCGTGGCAATGGCCAGCAGTACGCACCGATGGACCAACTCAATTGAAAGGATCCATCAGGGCATACTTAAGCTGTAAAACAAGTCTACGATAATCATGGCACAACTAGTCTCATCCACACAAGATATAAAATATGATCCACAGAATAAATAAGGAATGTAAATCATCAGCTAGTCTCACAAAGTACTTCGGGGAACAACCCGATAAACATCTAGTACAATGGTTCATCAGACCAGAATATGAAAGACTGAAATAAATAATAAAAGCTGAGCATAAACATGGATGCTCAAGAGAAGTCTTCAGCTAAGACCTCGTCCTCGAATGGTGGTACAGCTCCTGGATCAGCTCCTGCTCCGGTCCCGTAAATCTCGGGATAAACCTCGTCTGCAAAATCTGGGGACAAAATCCGGATCCAGGTCCTCAGGGAACATAGCAAGGTACAAGAAAGCTCATGCCAATAAATAAATAAGCAGTGCAGCAAATAAATAACTAAATAGGACAATGGGGTAAATATGTAACCATCTAAGTGAAATGCAAGTGAGAGTAACACTAAAACTCAGGCTGAAGCCACTACAAGCTCTGTGTCGGGGCGCCGGTAGCGGTAATAAACACGTAATGTGTCTAGCTCTGCTACGAGAGTCTGAGGCCTCACAATAGTAGTAGATAGATATATGAAAACAGCCTGTAGCCAGTGTGTCTCTCCCCACCCAATGTAACCACGCATATCATGACCATAACGTCTCATGCCCATGTCAAGCGCGATCATAGCTAATGCAACAAGTCATAAGTATCTAAGAGTATAATATCCATGTCCTGTATCCTATACAGAATCACCACGAATATCTCGGAAAAATCCTGTCTCATGTATAGTGTCAAGTGTCCTGGGTCATATGGTACTTGATAAGACAAGTACGAGAATAAAGTGTCACGAATGTCCATCTCTAGATGACCGTACCCAACACTGCGCACAGTGTCGGCACCCGACTGATAATCGGACGCTAAGTACGTCACACGGTCCTAGGTTGAGCATGCACAGCAATATATATAAAGCAAGGAAAATAGATAACTAAGCTGCAGAGTTTGGCAAGGTACACTTGCCTGATGTTTGAATATCAACTGTCGTCCTGGTATCGGTGGATCCGGTAGGTACTACTCCGGAAGCTGTAATAAATATCACCAACAGTCTCAGAAGATGTCAAATAGCTGGAAATGCCTGTCCTTACGTCCAATTTGGACACAGGGGCAAAAAGGTCATTTTTGGGCCAAAGCGGGTTCCATATGTGGCCCACTTTGCACCGAAAAGCATGCCGAGGGTAACAGTCTCTAAATGGGGCAAACTATGGGTCAAACAACTCTAAATGTCAATACGATCCTAACGGTATGTCCAAATTTGGATTCCGATGAGCCGAACATAATTTGATCCAAAAAGTCAACTGTGGGGCCTGCCAATTGGTGATCTGGTCAACCATCTCAGAAAGGCGTGAAAATTGGGTCATAGGACCAGCGTGTTACCACGAGTCCAGTGGTGCAAGTTTCGTCGCAATCTGACAAGCGTGCACAAAATACTCACGAGTTCCACAAAAGTGGCGACACGGAATGTGTTCGCGGATACGGCCTGATTCCGGCGCGCACACGCGTCCAAATCAGTTCCTACGAATTTTTACGTGTCCCGTTATGCTGCTTGCACCATTCGGTACACTTGGCACACGGCGGGGCGGTCCCGTTTGGCGGGGCGCGCTCCGATCTCCCACTTTTAGAAAACTGGAAAAAGTGGGTGCGCGCAGTTTTGTGACGACTATAATTTTGTCCACAGCAACTAATAGCACAAAGTTATAATACAGAAAATAAACTAGGTCATGTAATCTACAGGTATCAAAAAGAATCGTCGAATTCGGATCTCTGTGGTGGGAGATATGAACTCGACAATACGGGTGGTCATCGCAAGTTTCTGCGATTGCAGAATTCTGTCTGCTCGCGCTGACTTGGGCGCTGTTTTTCACCTAGGGGCACACGTTTTCCGAGATTGACTATAAAACAAATATTTGAGAGGGTTAAGGGAAAATCATACCTATGAAAACGGATCAGCGTTTGGTCAAGCGAGTCAACGGAAAATTACGCCGGAGCGAAGGTGCCTCGAGTGGGAGACTGCAGTTCGTGATGTCGGCGTCGACGGGATGGTTGGGTGGCTTGGGGAGGCTTCTCTGGCTGCGGTGATGGCTCTAGATGGGAAGGGGAAGTCTGGAGTTTTAGGTTAGGGTTTTGGAGAGCTAATCATATATATATATATATATATATGTTATATATTAAGAGAAAGAGAGAGAGAGATATATGGCTCGCGGGTTTAGTAAAGGGTCGCTGAATAGGGATAGTGGGTCTATGCATGAAGTTGCTGTGGTAATTCCGTGTGAAGAGCTTTAGCAAAATGCTAAAGTGGCTGGACATACATGAGTATTATTAATATTATTAATAATACTATTATTATACTTATTATTCTATAGTAAATTCTTATTAAAAACTTATTTAATTCTTTTCTTTTTCTTTCTTTCTTTGAATAAAATATATATACATATATATTTGTATATATATATATATATATATATATATATATATATATATATATATATATATATTCACACATAAGAAAATTTATAATAGGGTATTGCACATCGTTAGGCTAGCAACTGCTCAAGGGGTCTCCTACATGGAATAAATTTCGAAAAATTCCTGATGGTCCCATAAGTCATCTAAGTGCCCGAACACCTAACATAAAAATTATTAAAAATCTATTTTTCCTATTTAGCTCTAATTACTACAATTTAATTAATAGTTAATAAATAAAAAGGTATTTACGATTTTCTAGGAATGGGTTTTACATTCTACCCAACTTATAAAAATTTCGTCCTCGAAATTAAATTAGGGTAGGGCTCTCTTTGTCAAGTCTCACTTGATTACAGTCTAAGAATTCCTCTCAAGTGAGCATTGCGGTCTCTAACCAACTTAGATTTTACCCATCTATCATCTAAGGCTATACATCCAAGAAAGCTATGCCCCAAATTATGTTGTTGAATCCTCAGGTTTTTAACACCAACATATCATCTATGATATGTCCTTAATCATATATAAAAGGGTAGCAAAAATATGACCGGCCTGTGGGGTATATCTAGTACTGTCTATAAACCAAACTTATACTAAGCACGAGGTTTCGTCTTTCCGAAATAAGGGAAGACGGAGATCAATAATAAAGAGTTCAAGGGTGAGGTAATAGATTAGAAGTACCAGGATTAAGGCGTTTGACGAATTCGAATGGGAATTGTCCAGTTGTTGTGGATTGAAATCCTATTGGTAATCCTTTGTTCGCATGCTCGTATTAGTACAGTTATGTAACTGATACGATATGCGCAGACATATCTAGAGGTCAAGTATACTAGTCAACTACATATCTCAATCCATGTGAAGTAGTCGTGCGAAGAGCGAACCAAAATGCACTAAGGTTGATCAGACCGTAATACACTGATTCTGAATAGACAATTGTATTAATGTACCAGTCCACTAATACATATGTCATGAACAAGCTCGATAAAGAATAAGCTTGCAAAACTAGGCTATAGAATAGCAGCATAAGTCAAGTACAACAAATTTAAGTACGCTAGATGATGATGAAAGGAGGTACAAATTAATTCAAGTTCATAAAACAAAACAAACAAGCAACCATAATAATAACAGACTCTCCAATCTCTACAGTCATCATACAACCTCCTTGTCCAAGTCGCTAGTCGACCAGTTAGGGGCAAGGACCTCTAAATTCTACAGTCTGAATTAAACACTATCTTCTAATGCAAGTCTAAAGTTGTGTCATCCTAGTTCACTTCATCAATGGGTCAATAGGGCTAGTTGGTACTAGGTTGTGAGGCATACTACCCAACTTATAAAAGAATTAAACTAATACCGTGATCGTCTTAAGAGGATCCTACAAATAACCTTGCACATGTAAATAAAACAGAAACTCTTATTAGGGTATATGAGGAAGGATCTTGATACTTATTAGGGTCTCCTATTGCATTATATAGGTAAGGGTCACCTTAAGTCTTAGTCATAGCACTTACAAGCAAGTGTCAATGGTAAGGATAGAAGAGTTACTGGCCGTCAAGGAGGAAGGGTCTAACTTGTATCGAGGTGAGGGTACAAATTTCATGATTTAAAAATTAAGGGTTAATCATTGGTCACAATCGACAAAACAACTTAAACTTATCAAGTTCTAACTACCAAGCATAAAGATTTCACACTCAAGGCTACAACTATAAGCCTAGCAAACTATGGGTCCTTAACAAGGAATAAAATTACTTGGCCTACTATCAGAAGCGTCAGATGGCACGAGTTGAAAGATGAAGAGAAGAAACGTAATTAGCCGTCGCAAAATAGCGAGCGCTATGGTCGCAGGGAAACAATATAAAAATAAAGATAGAGGGCTCTAGATAGCATCATGGTTCTCTAAGGGGAGTGGGGTGTTGGTTGCTATGTTTGAGGTGTGATTAGGAAAATGCTCTATACATTGCTCTTGGCTCTCTAAGGTACGGTCTGCTTATCTCAAGACAAGAACCTATATCCTAATGCTATCTCACTATGCATATTAGGTTCAGTCCTAACTTTCGATCTCGGATTTCTATTGGTTCTTCAAGACTGGGTCAAACACTAGGGTCAAACATTATGGTAAATTTTCTAACTAACTCTAGTAGTGTCTATACTACTCTCAAGTCTTCATAATTCATCAGGGGTAATGGTATACCAACCTAAAGATAAGGAGTTCTAGGGTTCACTAGATATTCTAAACTTAGTGGTGTATCTATAATCTCGTTGTATTCTTAATAGGTGTGCTACCCTAATTATCATCCTAATAACAGGGGTTCCTATATTCTAGCAGAAGTCTATACTCAAAGAACTATTAAGGAAGTACAGGAATAAAGCGGGATGCAATTGTTCAATTAGAACAGATAGGAGAAAGATGAATCATAGTCAATTGTGGATGAGATCCTATACTCTAGTCCTAAGTGCAGGCTGGTCCGGTCCCTAAGTTGAAACCGAACTATTTAGTCGTAGACCTGCATGGGCCACCACAAAAACCATGTCACGCCCCAATCCCAAAATACCATGGGACTGGACGCGTGGCAATGGCCAGCAGTACGCACCGATGGACCAACTCAATTGAAAGGATCCATCAGGGCATACTTAAGCTGTAAAACAAGTCTACGATAATCATGGCATAACTAGTCTCATCCACACAAGATATAAAATATGATCCACAGAATAAATAAGGAATGTAAATCATCAGCTAGTCTCACAAAGTACTTCGGGGAACAACCCGATAAACATCTAGTACAATGGTTCATCAGACCAGAATATGAAAGACTGAAATAAATAATAAAAGCTGAGCATAAACATGGATGCTCAAGAGAAGTCTTCAGCTAAGACCTCATCCTCGGTTGGTGGTACAGCTCCTGGATCAGCTCCTGCTCCGGTCCCGTAAACCTCGGGATAAACCTCGTCTGTAAAATCAGGGGACAAAATCCGGATCCAGGTCCTCAGGGGACATAGCAAGGTACAAGAAAGCTCATGCCAATAAATAAATAAGCAGTACAGCAAATAAATAACTAAATAGGACAATGGGGTAAATATGTAACCATCTAAGTGAAATGCAAGTGAGAGTAACACTAAAACTCAGGCTGAAGCCACTACAAGCTCTGTGTCGGGGAGCCGGTAGCGGTAATAAACACGTAATGTGCCTAGCTCTGCTACGAGAGTCTGAGGCCTCACAATAGTAGTAGATAGATATATGAAAATAGCCTGTAGCCAGTGTGTCTCTCCCCACCCAATGTAACCACGCATATCATGACCATAACGTCTCATGCCTATGTCAAGCGCGATCATAGCTAATGCAACAAGTCATAAGTATCTAAGAGTATAATGTCCATGTCCTGTATCCTATACAGAATCACCACGAATATCTCGGAAAAATCCTGTCTCATGTATAGTGTCAAGTGTCCTGGGTCATATGGTACTTGATAAGACAAGTACGAGAATAAAGTGTCACGAATGTCCATCTCTAGATGACCGTACCCAACACTGCGCACAGTGTCGGCACCCGACTGATAATCGGACGCTAAGTATGTCACACGGTCCTAGGTTGAGCATACACAGCAATATATATAAAGCAAGGAAAATAGATAACTAAGCTGCAGAGTTTGGCAAGGTACACTTGCCTGATGTTTGAATATCAACTGTCGTCCTGGTATCGGTGGATCCGGTAGGTACTACTCCGGAAGCTGTAATAAATATCACCAACAGTCTCAGAAGATGTCAAATAGCTGGAAATGCCTGTCCTTACGTCCAATTTGGACACAGGGGCAAAAAGATCATTTTCGGGCCAAAGCGGGTTCCACATGTGGGCCACTTTGCACCGAAAAGCGTGCCGAGGGTAACAGTCTCTAAATGGGGCAAACTATGGGTCAAACAACTCTAAATGTCAATACAATCCCAACGGTATGTCCAAATTTGGATTCCGATGAGCCGAACATAATTTGATCCAAAAAGTCAACTGTGGGGCCCGCCAATTGGTGATCTGGTCAACCGTCTCAGAAAGGCGTAAAAATTGGGTCATAGGACCAGCGTGTTACCACGAGTCCAGTGGCGCAAGTTTCGTCGCAATCTGACGAGCGTGCACAAAATACTCGCGAGTTCCACAAAAGTGGCGACACGGAATGTGTTCGCGGATACGGCCTGATTCCGGCGCGCACACGCGTCCAAATCAGTTCCCATGAATTTTCACGTGTCCCGTTATGCTGCGTGCATCATTCGGTACACTTGGCACACGGCGGGGCGGTCCCGTTTGGCGGGGCGCGCTCCGATCTCCCACTTTTAGAAAACCAGAAAAAGTGGGTGCGCGCAGTTTTGTGACGACTACAATTTTGTCCACAGCAACTAATAGCACAAAGTTATAATACAGAAAATAAACTAGGTCATGTAATCTACAGGTATCAAAAAGAATCGTCGAATTCGTATCTCTGTGGTGGGAGATACGAACTCGACAATACGGGTGGTCATCGCAAGTTTCTGCGATTGCAGAATTCTGTCTGCTCGCGCTGACTTGGGCGCTGTTTTTCACCTAGGGGCACACGTTTTCCGAGGTTGACTATGAAACAAATATTTGAGAGGGTTAAGGGAAGATCATACCTATGAAAACGGATTAGCGTTTGGTCGAGCGAGTCAACGGAAAATTACGCCGGAGCGAAGGTGCCTCGAGTGGGAGACTGCAGTTCGCGATGTCGGCGTCGACAGGATGGTTGGGTGGCTTGGGGAGGCTTCTCTGGCTGCGGTGACGGCTCTAGATGGGAAGGGGAAGTCTGGAGTTTTAGGTTAGGGTTTTGGAGAGCTAATCATAGATATATATATATATATATATATATGTTATATATTAAGAGAAAGAGAGAGAGAGATATATGGCTCGCGGGTTTAGTAAAGGGTCGCTGAATAGGGATAGTGGGTCTATGCATGAAGTTGCTGTGGTAATTCCGTGTGAAGAGCTTTAGCAAAATGCTAAAGTGGCTGGACATACATGAGTATTATTAATATTATTAATAATACTATTATTATACTTATTATTCTATAGTAAATTCTTATTAAAAACTTATTTAATTCTTTTCTTTTTCTTTCTTTCTTTGAATAAAATATATATACATATATATTTGTATATATATATATATATATATATATATATATATATATATATATATATATATATATATTCACACATAAGAAAATTTATAATAGGGTATTGCACATCGTTAGGCTAGCAACTGCTCAAGGGGTTTCCTACATGGAATAAATTCCGAAAAATTCCTGATGGTCCCATAAGTCATCTAAGTGCCCGAACACCTAACATAAAAATTATTAAAAATTTATTTCTCCTATTTAGCTCTAATTACTATAATTTAATTAATAGTTAATAAATAAAAAGGTATTTACGATTTTCTAGGAAGGGGTTTTACAGTAGTCGCGCTAGTTGTTCCTTGCACGGATAAGTTCGATCAGTTGCCGGGGCATCGGGACCACCGTCTTATTATGACTATGTCCATAATAGCTATGCCAGTGCCAATTGTTCATATAGATAAGTCATCCTCGCTTAGCGGCTATCCGCGTGCGAGTTATTACATCGCATCGAGAATGCCGAAAGGACATGAACGATCATCGGTATAACACACTTGTACATATTGAGCACTTGAACATCTTATGCAACACACCTGATAATTCGAGTAACTCTTGCACCCGAAATATAATCTTGTTTACTAAACTTGTGTTTGCATATGCTATTGCCCCTAAGCTTCATATATATATGCTCGTGTTTGAATTAACTTAGTTTGCCTTGGACAGGGAAGGACGGATGGTAAGTTGGTAAGTCTCGTCGTAATTTCTCTTATATCGCACGGCGCACTGCCACACGAGTTAGGCTTTTCATAAATGCCATGAAACTGATCCTAAGGCAAGATTAGAAAGATAACTTAATAGATGGTGCAGTGTTTGAATTTTTTGAGAGGGCGAGTAGCCTCCCCACCAGTGCATTCATGCACTGATAACCCACCAGAATGCTTGCAGGATGCGGAAGAATCTCGTTCGGTGCTGATGCCTCATTAGTTCGTGCTAAGGAGTGGAGTTCACTCTGGAGCCATGGAATATTGCGTCCGGAACTGAAGTACATATACAAGATATAATGTTGAAATATCGCCTATGTATCATTCCATAAATGTAGCCACTTGGCACGCTTTTACTGTTTCAGAGAGAGAGTCTTGAGCAATTTATAATCTCGGCTAAGCGCCGCCTGTAATACTTGTTCATATCAATAAAGAGTTTTATTTACTTCTATACTTGTGTTATTTAATGCTTCCGCTATTAACGACTATGCGAACTTGTTACCAATCGTCTATGCGTTTATTATTCTGCTGCACTCGGACAATATGTGCGACTCTGTGGCTTAGATCTCTTACCGCCTGTTCATATCACGGTCTTGCACGGATGCGGCTCACGCTCGTACGGCATCACGCCCAGATGGGTCAAGCGATCATCCCGCGGGAGCGTTGGCACGGTGATTCGTGACTAGCGGGGACGACCGATTAGCCTGCGGGAGATCGGAGCGTGACATCGGCTACTCCACCGGTTTCTCCCACAGGTGACGAGTGCGACGAGGCTGCCTGAACGGGAAAAGATCCCAAGATCGTCGATTTCTCAGCAATCTTCTAGCGAACCCACAAAAGTAAGAATGATGGGAAGCTCGTAGATGAGCGAGCCGCCAAAGCATATGTAAGTTGTCTTTATAATTTAATTTAATTAGATTAATTTTATAATTTAATTAAATTCTAGATTTCTAGGTCAAAATAGTCAAAGTAGGTCAACTTTAGGTAAAAAAGTCAAATTATGACATTTTCTAGTTTATAAGTTGATTTTTTATCCATTTTGATGGTTTATGAAGTTATATTACGTTCTATTAAGATTGTAAAAGCATATAAAAGAGAAAAACTTATCTATCGCATATAAATTAATCGACAAGGGTGTTTACTATTTTATTCAATTTCAAAAATACTAAGAAACAATACTGTAAATACTTAAAGTTATGCACCTTGGTTAATATCTTTTCTTAAGAAACAACACCTTAAATACTTAAAATACTTAAAATTATAATTTTTATTCAATTTACTTTAAACCTCATAGGAATGGTCTGATACCGATTCTGATTTTGATACTTTGAACCTTGGTTAATATCCTATTTTAAGATATCATGGAAATCAAATAAAGCAAATATAACTCAAATTATATAAATATGCTATGATATCTAGTATCTAATATGATACTCTAACCAAAATCAAATATAGCACATATAACTCTAAAATCCTTAACTCTAAACCTATTTATATAAATAAATATAGGAGATGTATGAAACGTTAGAGGGGGGAGATAAGAGTAGTACGTCGGCTGAAAGAAACTATCGGTGGGTACAAGCTGTCGGGAGAGGGAAAGGCGGCAGCGTGTACGGTACCGGATCGTTGGCATCCCAGTCGTCGGTTCTTTCCATAGCTCCTGCGACGGCTACTCCAGCTCCATCAGTGCCCGACTCCGGCGTTCCTTCTAGTGTGATGTCTCTAGAGAAGCTCACGACGACTGTGCATGAGCTACATGGGTTGTTCCGACATTTGATAGCCACTCATGATGCTGCAGCACCTGCTCCTCCGACGGCTACTACAACGGCTCCTCCGATGGCTACTACATTGGGTCCTCCAGCTACTCCGACGGCTCCAGCTCCTCTGACGGCATCGATGGGTCATCTAGCTCCTTCGACGGATCCTGCCAATGCTTCGTCTGCCGTTGCTCCTGATGATCTACAGGATATCATTGTTATGGTTGTGGCGTAGTATATGGCTAGCCGACAACCGCTGTCACCTCTGCCTCCACCGTCGACATGATGAATTTTTTTAGTTAGTAGGATTTTTCTGAGTTGGTTGTATTTTTTGACTTGATTGTATTTATTTGACTTTGTGGGATTGTATACCAGTTATTTGTACATATTTGGATTATTCTACTTTATTATTTCATTGTATATATAATATTTGTACATGTTTGTGTGGGTTTCATTAGTTTGTATGGAATTTACTTGTGTAAAATTTATTTATATGGAAATTGGTGAATGTATAATAGGTATATGCTCAACAGAAATTGATTTCTAGAAAAAAAATTACCTTTAACGACGTACTGGCGACGTAATAGCGACAGAAAATCTGAAAAATCTCAGGTCAGCGACGGAATGCCTATGGATAATCTCAGGCCAGCGACAACCTAGCGACGGACTATTCCATCGCTAAAACGTCTGATACACACAAATGTGCCAAACATGTATCAGAGTAAGTTGCTAACATTCGTCGCTAATCCGTCACTGAGAGTGACGACTTAGCGACAGATTAGCGAAGAACTCTGTGAGCCCTGAATGTGCAAAACCTTCTAAAAATTTTGGCAAATTTTGGCTCACATAATCTGTCGCTATTATGTCGATAAGTAGTCAAAAAGTTTAGCGACAAAATTTAAAATAATATATTTTTGTAGTGTAATGTGGCGTCCATACGTTGCATAGGCGTCCCTGTATGTCACTCAGACGTCGCTCACCTGAGAATTTTCAAGTGAGCGACTGCTATATACTTCGCTTAGACGTAGCGGTGATGCCATTGTCCGTCGGTCAACCGCCGCTTAGTCATTGCTTAGCTGGTAAGAACAGAAAAAATTGAATCACATCAATCACAACATATACACATTACATAACATGTCCAATCATAACCATCACAGTATATAACTACCCAACGCAACCCTTCATAGAATTTTCTTCCAATCGGACCTTTAGCGATGCAAAAAGCACGCTGGAACCCCACAATACATAATACAATAGAAAAAACTCACATGCAAATAATCACAACATTAAATACAATATAACATCCATTCAATAAGTACATACAGTAAATAAGTACATAACATCCATAATAGTTACAGTGCTGCTAGTACATACACATCACAACAACAAATATCCTCAAATAAAAAAATCATTGATCTGGTGCTCTATGGTACTGTAGACAAGTCAAGACGTCAAGAGGAATTGAGCTTATAACGTCAGGTGATAGAAAACTCAACACCTCCAGCGAAAGTGTACTCAAAAGACTCGTCAGCACTGCAGAAGACATGACGATAGTGCAACGGGAGAAGCAGAGGCAACAACGGGAGGAGCAGAGGTACCGACAGCATCTGACGTCAAGATGTCACGAGTGTCTGGGGCAGTATCGGTAAAAAGTGCAATCATCTATACCCAAATCCTGGCCTGAATGTGTTGATAGAGGGCTGCATTTATTCCATGTTATCATGCATGATGGTCACTATAGTAATCATCTGCGATGTATGTGTTGGGATATCCTCCTAAGGAAGAGCAGTAGAAGAAGGTAACGATGGTGGATGTCTCGAGACAACCGATATCTACGTCGCCAAAGAGCCGGTGCCGTAGATGCGTTCGTTCTTCCCTCTGCCACCAGTGACCTTTATCCAAAGGTCATTGGTTTGAGCCGACATGAGAGCGGGCACAGACTCAGCGACACTCCCGGCCACCTCATCCTGAGTGGCCGAAGTAGATGTTTTAGTCTATAAAGACTGCAACACAGTATGTATACCGACACGTGCTTAATATCCTAATATATTGAGAACTAATATAGGTTGCTTCAAATATTCTAACTTATAAAATAAATTATAATACTTACAACAGTCTTACTCGCATTCTTGTCCACACATGTCTCGTCCTTGCTTTTATACACATGCTCAAAAATATCGATAAAACCACTAAAGGATCTTCCCGTTTCTTCGTAATTTATTCGCCTGTGTACGAAATATTAAGAAAACTTATTAGTTTGATAATTAATATTATTAAACTATATAATGAAAGAATTTAAATACTTTGAATTATCTTATGTACTAGGTTTATATGGTGCACAGCACTGGGATTAATCCACCCATATGCAGACCCGCACAAGATTGAGTCTTCTTCGCTTGCTCAGACCCCTTCCCAAACTCTGGAGTCTCGAGATGCTTCTATATTTCCCCAAAATATTATCCCTAATCGATTATTTCTTACCCTTTCCCTTAGCAACTGCCATCTTCAGATCATCCTTCGTATCCTATTTTTTCTTGCTACAGACACCCGATATGTCTTTCTGATTGCCTCATCTCGATGCTCAAGCCACCAGTAAGTTCTTTTTACATGTATATTCAAATAAGAATTAATATGAATAAGATAAACAAATAATTAATATATGAAATGATGTTAAATTTTAAATATACTTGTACCTGATCAATCCATATATACACCTGGAAGATGTTAATATAGGGTCCGTGATAGTTCCCCATAATGATCGCACCAAGTGCCGGGGTAGCAATAATAGAAAAAAAATCTAGAAAATTATGAATAATAACCAATTATCTAATTGAATAAAAAAATAAAATACATGGAATAATATTAAAATTTTAAACTACAATTACTTAATATAGCTCATGTGTAAGGGAACAAAAGTTCTTGAACTGCCTACAGGCCTCTCTGGCGGTGTTGATGGATCACCAGATCGAGGGAGATACCGACCCCTATCATCATACACTAGGACAGGAGATTCTGGGGCCCATCTTGTCGTTGCTGGAGTAACCAGTGGACGAACAGATGATGGGGGTGGTAGGATATCCTACAGAGGATGGGATGGGTACGAATGTTGATACTAGAGTGGAGGTGTCTAGGGGTTTATGGAGGGATGGATGTGACTCGGGCAGAGGTGGAGGGGTCACGACTACAACTATATATATATATATATATATATATATATATATATATATATATATATATATAGTTGTAGTCGTGACCCCTCCATCAAGAACTATAAAAACAAAACAACTAAGAAATAGAAGTATATTATAAATCTAAGCATGTATCATAGACTGAGTAACTAAGAAATAAAAGTATATCCAAAATAATTATGAAGAGTGATAACCAAAATTAACCATCCAAAATAGTACATATCATAGACTGAGCAGCTAAGAAATAGAAGTATATCTAAAACAACTATGAAATAAAAGTATATCCAAAACAACTATGACGACTAAGCCATAAAATTAAACCACATCTCTAGTTACATTTTCAAGCAACATAGGTATCATAATCATCATTTTGATCATCGTCGTCGTCGTCATCATCAACTTCTTCTTCTTCATCATCTTTAGATTCTTCTTCAGAGACATCTTCCACGTCTTCCAGATCGTGGACAATGCCAATTTTTTGGCTATGAGCTAAGTCTTGTACATCAACCTCTTCCTCACCTCTATTTTCCTCGATAATAGCATTAACCTCCATATTATTCATGACGTCTTCTTTTGACTTGACCAAACATTGAGGCTCTTTGACCTAGTCCTCCTGGTATACTAGTCTCCAACATTGAACGTTTCCTCAGTTTAGTCTTATATATTGTCCACCAATCAAACCGATCTCTATGATGCCTTAGGTAACTTGTATTATAGACTTGAACAGCTTGACTTCCTATCACAAAAGATTCCAACCCTCTATATCTCCTTTGATGGCTTATATCGACAAATCTAAATTATTTATTAATTTTTATCATTGATTTGGTGGTGTTGAACCAATCACATTTGAACATCATAATATTCAAGTCATATGGGGTGGAGTGTTATAATTCTACAATATCTCGAAGCATATCGTAATAGTCAAAGTCTGCATCGTCAGTGTAGATGGTACCTCTTACACAAATACCAAAACCCTTTGTATTAAAGCCATTAGCAATACATTCAGTATTATAGTATTATGAGTTACTTTAAACTTGAAGCCACTAATGATGTAGCCGATCCAAATCCTTTCTTCCTAAATCGGTTCTAATGTCAAATAACGAAGGCTCTCATTTATTAGTGTAGTTTCAGGCAAGAAAACATATAATCACACATCGATAGTAGACATGTTATTACCGTCATCTACAGAAATCGTACATCACCAATATATTTAACGTGTTATCTAAGTTGCTTACATGTTTGTTAAATCGGGATATAAAGTTACTATTGATCTCTATTTGGAATTCCTCATTAATATTAGGTCTTCTCATTTTCATTTCATTTATAAATATACTGAGATAAGAAGAAGTAGAGTTAGTATATTTCATTGACAGTATTAGAGAAAACTGTGAAAGTATAGTCACTTATATCTCCAAATCTCTCACTTCTTCTGTACCATAATTTAATAGTATGTATCAATGAGTTGCTTTCAATTCATCGTCCCCTGACCATCGTTTCTTACTAGCATTCATTAGGCTTGCCCCTTACATTGAATATTGACAAGACTCCATTGTATCATGCATCTCCCATGGCTTCGTCATTTCTTGGAGCTTTATTTCGATTTATCTGGACATGAGTATCGAAATAAATTAAGCAGAAGTTTGATACCTCCTCGATAATATATTCTTCGCATATCAAATCTCTACATGAGTCTTGTTAATGACCTTCTTCTTAAGATGATGGAGCAACCTAGAAAGACACATTCTCCAAAAATATTTAGATAACAACACTACAAAATTTGTTAAAAAAATGGACCATATATTGATATTTTATCTTTCAAATGGATACATCCATCGATACAGAACATGTTTATCAACATGTGCTTCGTATGGTAGATGAATCAGCATATGCTCTATTCCCATTGACACGCTCAAGTATGTCTCCCTTGAGCAAGCATATTGTTGTTATCACATCCTTCAGACTGAGTGCATTGACTATGTGGTTCTCCTTCCTTGGCTTGTATAGCATCTCCATATCAAATTTGGCTAAGAAATCATGCCACCGTACTTGCTTTGGAGATTTTTTTTTTTTTTTTTTTTACATCTGGAAGTAGCTCGTAGCGATATTGTCCGTTATAACCACGAACTTGGTGCCAAGGAGATAGTGATGCCACGCCCGCAAGCAATATACTACTCCGGTTATCTCATTCTCTTCGATCGTGCATGTAATGCTGCTCTGTGTCATTTAACTTGCGACTCTCGAATGCGATAGGGATATCCATCTTTTACTAACACCCCGCCAATGGCTAAGACGGATACGTTGGTATGCACCTAAAATGACATTGGTTTCTCTATCACCGCCCTCTCTAGTGCATCAAATGCATTCTCGCACTTGGATGTCAAACTCCACTCTTAATTATTCTGCTACAGGTCCTTAAGTGGTGTGGCTGTGACAAAGTACCCAAGAAGGAACCTCCAATAGTAGTTTTTCGGGCTTAGGAATGATCACATTGATATTTGCCTAGTAGGAGTCTCCCATACTTATATGTCGTGGACCTTCATCTTTTTTATCCATATCTTGCTACGCTCTATCCGATATCCCAGTAAGTCATATCCTCTTAGGCAAAGGAACAATTTTTTCATTTAATGAACAATTTGTTTTCCCTTAACACCTAGAAAACTATCTTAAAGTGCTCAACATGCTCATCCAATGTGTTTTGAGTATACGACGATATTGTCTAGATATATACCATTACGAACTAATCGACATTGGGGTGGAAGAGCATGTTCATCAAAGTACAAAATATTGTGGAAATATTTGTTAGTCCAAAGAGCATGACTAAAAATTCTTAATCTTCATATTTTTTTAACGTATCTTTGCCCCGTACCCTTCGGCTATCCACACCTAATAATATTCTGAGTACAAGTCCATCTTAGAAAAATATCTCGCTCCTCCCAATTGATCGAACATGTCTGCCACCAACGAGATATGGTATTTTTTTTTTGACAGTCGTCTTATTAAGTGCACGATAGTAGATGCACAGATGAAGGCCCAATCTTTCTTCTTCTAAAACAACATTGGTGGTCTACTGAATAGGGCCTTGAATTGCCTAATAAATCATGCATCAAGCAGCTCCTTTATTTGCGTCATCAATTTATCGAATTTTGGCGGGACCATATGGTATATGACCATGGCGGAGAATTTTGTGCTTGGCTCTAACTCAATGACATAATATACCTCTCCGAGAAGGTAGCCTCTTTGGTAGTTCTTGCAGTGTCACTTTTCCAAAGTCCATGAGGACATCACTATTCTCTTGCGGAAGAACCTTTTGTGCGGATGTCTCTTCCGTCTTAAGTACCGCCATGTAGGTCGTCTCTCCGTACTTGAGACACAAGGTAACAAACAGATAAAAAGCATAAGAATGAAAGCTAGAACTTTGATCGAGAAATATAAATCCAAAATCTACATTCAATACGTACTTGACACACTAGGCAATTAGTCCGCATCTTATATATATTTCTCCTTGAAAGCTCACTTGATACTCACAAAATATCCCTAAATTGTCAGCAGTGGATCAAGCAATTAGTTTCTTTAGGCACATATCGACAAGAGAAACTGGTCTTCACCTCAAAGTCTTGAAAACAATATATTTGTTTAGCTCTCACCAACAAAGAGAATCCATGAAACCAACCGTTTTCTTCTTTCTTCTGCCAAATAATTAGGAATGATAGAACTCCCATGTGAATTGTCATCCAGAGCCAAACTACCGGATATTCATTCCACTGATACATCCAAATCATACCCATTGATTGGATCCACTTAAAATAAACATCACGATTGCGGCTTATGAATGATAGTAGAACTCCCATGTGAATTAATTTACATCCAGAGCCAAACTATGGATTCTTTCCACTGATACATCCAAATCATACCCATAGATTGGATCCACTTAAAATAAACATCACGATTGCGGCTCTGTACTGACAGAGAACACAGTCGGCACAGCAATGACATCTCTAATAAAAAAACAATTAATATTTTGAGTTGTTAGTGACCTATGGCAATGTTCTCGTATGACACCAAAAGGATTTCTGTCATCCTCCAACGACTAGCTAATGTTTTGCAATTGCAAGATGATTGTGATTGAAATTGAAATGAGCAAATAAGATGCTGACTAGATGAGAGTGAAGATAAGAGCCTGACACAGAAACTTTCATAATAGAGAAGCACAATTAACTTTCCCATTCATGAAGGCAATAATGAGCAATTTAGAATCACACAAGTAAAGACAAAGCTGCAACTAAACATGCTGTCATGAAAGGAATATAGCAGATATTCACAAAAGATAAGTACAGCATTCCCATCCATGAAGGCAATAATGAACAATTTAGAATCACACCAGAAAGACAAAGGTGCGACTAAACATACACTCAAGAAAGGAACATGGCAGGATGTAGACAACAATGATGATGAACATGTTTGGACAAAAAAGAAGAAGGAAATATCAAACAATTGTGTGGTGCAATGATCATAATATATTATACTGCTTAGATGATCTTGCCAACCATTTTTAGGACGGATATTTAATCTTTTATATTATAAAGCGGCTTCTAGACGGTTCAAAAGTAAGTCGTCTAAGTCGTAAGTAAATACTCAACCAATTAAATTTTAAAAAAATTACTTACGGAAGATAAATAAAATCTTAAACCAACCCCCATCTTATCCGTCCAAATCGTTAATAAATATCCATCCAATTTAATTAACAAAAAAAAGGGAGATTAAAATAAATCTAAAATTAACTTCTTTCTCATCATCCGTAACTCACTCTTTTCCTCATCTTCCATCTTCCATATTATAAAGCGGCTTCTAGTCGGCTCAAAAGTGAGCCGTCTAAGTCGTAAGTAAATATTCAACGAATTAAATTTTAAAAACGTAAGTAAATATTAAACCAATTAAATTTTAAAAATTTATTTACAGGAGATAAATAAAATCTTAAACCAACATCTATCTTATCCGTCCAAAACCGTTAATAAATACTCAACCAATATAATTTAAAAAATAAAAATATAGATAATAAATAACACTACAAAGATTTGAACTCAGCCAACCAGGGAGAACACCTCCCACCTTAACTACATGAGTCACAAGCACTTTTTGCTTATAATTAGATAATATTATGTACCTAACCGTTTTCAAGACTCTTTATAAAAAGTAGAAATATATCAATAACTAATTATAATTAAATTATAATAAAATATATAACAAATTCTAATTAAAATTTATAAAATATATAATAAATTTTAAATTTAATATATTTAAATAACTTTATATTAATATCGGAAGAAAAAATTTATTTTACGTCTAGTGAATATATATATATATATATATATATATATATATATATATATATATATATATATTCACTAGACGTAATATGCATCGGTCTTAACCACTAGGTTAATATGCATCGGTCTTAACCACTAGGTTAGACGTCATTTGCTATATATATATATGGGTAAACGGGATATGAGCCATAGGTTCATATTCCTATATGAGCCCTATATGAGCCATGCACATATGGACCAATAGGAATGGATTCATATATCTCATGTGCATTAGTACACTACATTCCTATTGGTCCACATGTGCATTGGCTCATGTAGGAATATGAGCCTATATATATATATATATATATATATATATATATATAGGGTAAACGGGATATGAGCCATAGGCTCATATTCCTATATGAGCCATGCACATGTGGACCAATAGAAATAGATTCCTACATCCCATGTGCACCCATGTGCATTAGTCCACCCCATTCCTATTGGTCCACATATGCATTGGCTCATGTAGGAATATGAGCCTATGGCTCATATCTCTTTTTTTCATATATATATATATATATATATATATATATATATATATATATATATATAATCAATACTCTTATGTATTCCCAAATTTTTTTCATGATCACAATCGTTGGATCTTGTGTAAGTCATCTAATCTTAACCGTTGATTTGAACTATTTAAATTAATGGTTAAGATTAGATGACTTAATCAAGATCCAACGGTTGTGATCATAAAATACTTTGAGGATACAAAAATGAGAAGATCCCAATCCCTTCTCTCTTACACACACACAGACATACACACACACACACACACACACACATATATATATATATATATATATATATATATATATATATATATATATATATATATATATATATATATATATATATATATATTCAGAACAAGGTAAGTAAAATGGTGCAAAGTTGATCTTCTTTTACTATCTGATAATCCTCATCACTAGAACACTGCATTGCCTCCAGAGGTGTTCAAATTTAATTTATCATAGTGTTATATTGTATATATAGATCACTATATCAAGGCATTTGTTTTAAGAATACATTCTACCAGGACCTAAAGAGCAAACTTTGAGGGCCCAGACAAGCCCATCCAAATATTTGAAAGCATTTCCATTGATCAGTATTTCATTCATCAGAAAATTTACTATATCGATAATAAATTTATATTAATTAAATATAACGATAGAAATTTTGGAAATTTTAAAATTCCGATACATATCGCCAACCCAGTTGGCAAAAATTTGATTTTTGTGGGAATAGACAGATTTTCGCCAACTGAGTTGGCAAAAATATGGCCTCATGGTTCGGGTGTTGGTGTTGGTGGGTTGGTTCGGTTCGGGTGTTAGGTGGGTTGGTTTAATATGTAGTGTTGGTTTAATATGTTGGTACTTGGTTTAAATATGTAGGTGGTTGGTTTTAAATGTTGATTTTAAATGTTGGTAATTGGTTTAATACGTAGGTGGGTGTTTGTGGGTGTTCGTTGTATTATAAGGAAAGGGTGGGAGGAAGCATCATTACACAGGAAGTGAACAAGAAGCAGAAAAGAAGAATAAGCAGAGAAGAGAAGAGAAGAGAAGGAGGAAGTAAGCAGAGAAGAGAAGAGAAGAGAAGGAGAACAGGTTTGTAATTTTTTTAATTATAATTGTAATTATGTAATTATAGTTACTATATAAAATCTGATTTTTAATTATACTTGTAATGATGCTAACACTAAATATTTGATTACATATTTTAACACTAAGTATTAAATATTGCAGATGGGTACCCAAAACGATGGACGTATTCTAGGAGGGCCTACCACAGATACGATTATCCAGCTACGTGAGTCGCACATTTCCAGTCTAGTATTTTCTGGACAGGTATATTAAAATTGAATTATTTTAGTAAATATAATTTATATTTTTTTACATGTCTAATAATAACATAGTTTTTATATGTCATATATAACAATACGATTATCCTGATACATTTCGAGCACGAGAGCATGTCGCATGGCGTTATAAGGACGACGTTGTGTACTGGATGTTGACTGAAGAACAACATGGTATGGTGAACGTATTTTATTTTGATCATATTGATCAGATACATTTTCAACGTCACGACCGAGACTTGATCTTCAGTTTAGTTGAGCGGTGGTGGCCCGGAAGAAATACCTTTCAGTTACCGTTCGAAGAAATGACCATTTTGCTAGTAGATGTGACAAATATCTTAGGATTACCTATTACGGATGAACCTATAATATTTGAAAATGATGAATCATTTTGTGCCAAAACTGTGATTATGAAGTATTTAGACGTAGAGCCGCCAATCATATATGGTAAAATTTTCGTGACGCTTTCGTGGCTCCGCCACAACTTTATGCACCTAGATCGTATTGGTATGGAAGAAATCTTAGTGGATGCGAAATGAGTAAGTATAACATTTAATGTTATTATTTATGTAATATATATTTTTATTTAGTTTAACTGATATACTTTTTTTATTATATGTTCAGGTTACTGCTTGCACCAGGGCCTACTTACTAGGTCTAATCAACGGAATTTTATTTCCAAATTTCAAATTTAGAGCAAATTTACGTTTTTTACCTCTGAAAAATCTGACAGAACCTACCCGTCATGCATGGGGAGCTTCTGTGTTGGCATATATGTACAACTCCATGTCAAATTTTGTGCATTTTACTTCAGTGGATAAAAGACAGAAAAATTTGAATGAATGTATGACATTATTACATGTATAAATTTTTTATATAATTTTATTTACTAAAGAAATATGTACATTTATGTAAGCCCCCTCATTTTAGAATAGGGATAATTTGGTAATTTGTAATTATTTTTATTATTTTATTTAATTAGATAGATTTAAAGAATTAATTTCTAAAATTCTTTTTAATATATTTGACACTTTGCCATGGCTTCGATATTTTGAGCAATGCAGGACATTTTTTCTTCCAACAAAATTTATAATAATAGTTTTAATTAAGTCTAATATAGTTGGAACATGGATGTTGCATTTATTTGATCTCTCCCATGCTCCAAAAATATTAAAGAACGTCAAGAATTACGGTTATAGTAAAATTGCCTCATTTTGACTAGAACTTGACCCAAACACAACCCAAACACATGTGGGCATGTAGTGCACCTTAATATACTCATGTAAATATATATTATATACATATATATATATATATATATATATATATATATATATATATATATATATATATATATATATGATATTTAAATTAATTTATTTCTATTTGTACGAGTTCTATCTATAGAAAGTGGTATATGTGGCGTCCTAATTGGCAAATAACTACCTAACCACTTTCCTAACCAACCCAACAACCAAATCTTATCAAATTCTAACCATAACAACCAACCCCACCCTCAAAATTTCGGCCAAGAGTACCTCCCCCTTGGCCGAACCCCTTAGCAATAGGATAAACCCCCCTCCTTTATTTTAAATCTATTTAAAAATGCCCTATATATATCAACTTACCAACAAACTCTAACCCTAACATCTACTTTCCTCTTTGTGGCCACCCCTATATCGTCCCTCCTCTCTTCCACGGCCACTTCAGCCTCTCCCTCTCCTTCTCCACTTCCTTTTCACTCATTTCCAACCTCCACTTCATCCCCCACAAGCTGACAAGCCCTATAACAAGAGATTAGCCACCCCTAGAGGTCGACTGCTTGCTGGTGGTTGCAGCTGCTGTCCGCCCCCATCACAGCCCTAAAATTCACCTCCAAACTAAATATTTATCTCCTATATGAAGCCCCCAAGCACCCCCTCAAGTTTCGTGGAGTTTGGAGTCTGTTTGGTGCTCTGAATGGTCCGTGTCGCGAGAAAGGACCACGCCGTAATCACATACGGGTAAGTCTTCCAACTTAGATTCTTTTTTCTATTCTCCATGAACCAAAGATTGTGTAACTCATGATAATATTAGATGATGAGTAGGATTAATTCCATACATGAGAAACTCGTATTTCTATGTAGAAACTATTCCAAGGAAATTGAACAATCATGGCACGGACACGACGCACCAATGGTAGACAAGGTTCAATGAGTATTGCCATAAAATATATATATATAATAATTCTAGAAAATTATATGTTATTAATTCAGAATATAAATATTATAATTATATAATTAATCATATTTTATGTTGACAGAAAGATTGGATGCAAAGACTACTTGGCCAAGTTGCAAGAATAGCTAGATAGCATAGTTGAGATAGTTGCATGAATGATGTGATATAATTATTTATATATATAATTATTATTAAATTTCAAAAAATTAAATAATATAATTTTATATTAAAAATATTTTATTACTCAAGTTGGTAATGTTGCATGTACAAACTAGCATCAAGTTGCCCAAATACCTTGTCGACGCACAACATGACTTTGTGATATGATTCTTGGAGGGTTTGATCTTAATTCCTAAAACTGAATTTATATGTGTTTTAATTCTGAAAATAAATTATTTTAAATTTATATTTATGGTCTTTGCATGTCAAACCTGAACCCTAAAAATAAGGGCCACTAGCCTATTTTTGGGTGACTTTATGCATTGTTTTGCTAGTAAATAGAGGTTATTTTGGAAGAAATAAATAGGTTATTATTTTCTAAGATTAGAACAGCATATAATATGATATAAAATAATTTTTATAGATATAAACTATAATAATGGATTGGCTACGTCTCAAACAAGTTTCGGACAAAACTAGTCAACCTAAAGTGCCCGAAATCTTGATATAGGTTATTTTTGTCAAATCTGGAATTTATTGCTATAAATTCATATAAATCATGTTTAATTCTGAAATATATAATTTATTATAATTTATTTTCATGTCCTTTAATTGGGCACTTGAATTAAATTTTGAAAGCCAAAAACTAAGAAATTAGGTCCCGATACCCTGTAAAAGTAAGCAAAGTTGTTAGAATACATCGAAGAAATTATAGAATTTAGTTATAATTACAAGAAATCATGTTTGGACCCTTAAGTAATTAATTTATTTTTAGGTCAATTGAATTCCGAATGAGTGGACGCGGGATCATCTTTACCATCATTGACTAAAGAACCAGGCAAGTGTACCTTGTCAAGATGTTTACAGTTCTAAATTATTTATTTGATATTATTGCTTGGGATATTGTATTTGTGTGGTTTATTATTGTTCTTGTGAGCCTAGGGCCGTTATACGATACTTTGTGTCCGAACAAGATTCGGGTACCGACATCCCTTGCGGAGTCGAGTATTGTAGTTAGAGAGTCATTCTTCCGACCCCATGATTCGTGCATATGTTATTTGCACATCCGACCGTAGGACACTTGACACGATATTCATGCGGCAGAGTATTTCTCGACTTGATCGTGGTACTTGGACTCTGGTTAGGACTACATGATGCATGATATAGTGGTAATTATAATTGTATATTGAGTATGACTTGTGTTGATAGTTAGAGGTCATGATCTTGCGTGTCTTGTTGGAGACGCGAGGTTACATTGGGTGGGGAGAGTCTTCATCGTGCTCTGGACATATTTTACTATTACTATTTATGTGTATTAGGCTTTATGTTCCCTATGCGGAATCTAAAGTATTATATTTATCTATATACATCTTCCTCCTGGTTCCCCCACACAGAGCCTTTAGTGTATTGCTAGATTACGGAAGTGTCCATTGGGATCTTTCGTGAGTACCAGCCCGGGGTACGATATAATACTCTCATTTGTATGTCACATAGTTGGTTACAGTAGTTTATCCTAGATTATGATTTTATTATACTGTTTACTTCTGGGTTTTTTTTTTTTTTAGCTTGTTACGTCCCTCTGAGAACCTGGTCCCCTGCCAGTTTTTGCAGCATAGACGATTATGGAGCCTTTGGAGTTGCTGTTGTATGTTGCTTGTCATGCGGACATTGGTGTCAGGTACTTATATCGTTTCTATCAGAGTTATGGTTATTTATTTATATTGTTTATTCATCTGCTGATGTAGCCTAGTTTTTATATACTCATATTTATTTCTCGAGTCTATTCAAGCTTATGTGTTACTGGACGGCCGACTTTAGCAGATGTAGCTCATTCTTGTGTATTATGTTCATTATGGATTGAGGCATAGATATTTATATTTATTCGATTATTTAGATAGTGACCATTATAATACAGCTTATACGTATTCGAGTCGGACCAGAGTCTGGTCGTATACGTAGCTGGCATGTTACGTATTCCTAGTCCTACATATTTTGGGACTGGGCGTTACAACTTACATGATATATTTTTTCTAGGTTTGGTCCTATGAGCACTTCAGTAGGTTGGATAGAACTGCAAATCATAAACATATGTAGGCCAGTCTCCCGTATTGATAATGAAGATAGTGTCTTCCCATCAGCTTTACGCTGGATGACGGCTGCAGCTGATCCAACTCGATGTGCTCACAAGAATATCGCAGTATATCGGGGCCAATTCGATCCACTAAGGTTTAACGAGGTAAAAAATTTATAGTGTCTTATATATTTTTTTGTATTTCATACAGTCAATATGTTTATTATCTTACAATTTTTTTGACATAAAATAGGAAAAAAATTTACCGTACCAGCTTGGGCAGAATCCTTTTGAGTTACAAACAACGGCCTTTGGATTGAGACTATATAGATTTTTCATAATATTCCACGATAACATCATATATCATCCAGCTGATCGTGTTATGCGACAGTTCTGGATGATACAACACATTCCTGATGAGCCACCATATTTTAATCGTGGGATAGCCTATTCGCCCTAGGAGTTACCAGCTATACACATATCTTGACAACTCCATCAGCACCGATGCCATCTCAAGTGGAGGATAGTCAAGGAGGTGGTGATGATGCGGCCCCAGAGAATACACGAGAAAAGAGGGACCGACTCAATCTAAGAGAGATTGATCGTCCGAACTATCGGAAATTAGCCAAGAGAGGTCGATGAAATTGTTATATCAGTACGAACTTTATTTGAATGTAACTTTCTTCTATTTCAATGAAATTACATATTGTTCTCATAAAATAAAACTATTTAAAAATCTACGACAATGCCTTCATTCTCTTAGTTAGTTTGTACATCTTCTTCTATTGTGTCCTAAACCATTGCAGTTACTATATCGAAGATCTCTTGAAACTTAATCATTCGCTTTGATCCGGTTCTTCTTTGGTCTTTCCGCCTTGCGTCGTACATCTGGTACTCCAATGTGTCCTCTAACCAATGTATTTTGGAGGTTGCAGGGGACTGAAATTGGCTCCAGGTGCAGCTCATATACGCTTATTAATGCTTGCTTAGAGAAAATACCTGGATAAAAACTCTCGATGCTAATATTTTTAGACTTACACGCATAACATGTATGTACACATGGAACCAAAGTATGATACCACTTTCAACATGAACAAGATTTTTTATCCAAGTATACAACATATGTTCTATTTGTTTTACAATCTAATATTCCAAACAAATATCTAACTATATTCAACGTTTGCAGCCAGTATTTTTCTTTTATGATAAGAGCCATAGTTTGCAATATCTTAGGACAATAATCAGTTTGAAGATTTTCAGTTTTTTGCATGTTCTTGTCCTGAAGTGTTATAATTTTGGCCTGAATTCCATCAAGTAGTGTCGTTATTGGTTTATCACGTAAATTTTTTACCCAGTTATTGAAGCATTCAGCAAGATTCGACGTGTGAATACATAATCTGGGACAAGGAGAATACGTTGTTATCCAGTGTGAAAAAATACAAGTTTTATTATTTACTCCAACGAGCAGTTGTAAACATCTATGTTTTCAGCTTTTATTTTTTCCAGTTTGCATCTGTTTCATTATAGCATCTAGCAAGATAGTCTAAACTATGTTGAAAATGTAGAAATCTGAAGAGTTTTTTCAAATTTTGTTTAAAATGTTGAATACAAAAAAATGAGACGATTTTGGAAAGATATCATGCACGGCCCTTATCAATCCTTTTTGTTTATCTGATATAAAAGAAATTGTATTTCATGCATCAAAATATTTTTCAAAAGATGTTATTAAACCGTTTAAAAACCAAGTCCAAGAATCAGTATTTTCACTCTCAGCAACAGCATAAACAATTGGATATAATTGATAATTTGGATCATGAGCACAAGCAATAAATAAAATACCTTGATATCTGGAAGAAAGAAAACTAGCATCAGTACTAATCACAGGTAAATATCTCCTTAAAAATTTATCAATGCATGCCTTAAAACAAATAAAAATTCTTTTATAGTCTGTATAAAATATTGGCTACCTGGATTGGTCTCAATAATTCTAAACCATACTCTTCAAGACTGCTATATTCATCAATATAACTACCATTTATTTTGGATAGAGCAAGTTTCCTAGCTTTCCAAGCTTTATAATATTTAATATATATTTTGTGTTCTCTAAATATATCATTTACAACATGCGATTGACTATACGACTGATTATCTCGAATTCTATCAATAATCTTATTTTTAACCCATACATTAGTAGCTAATGGATGAGAACCTGTTATAAGTTCCCCTAAACAAGAATGTACGTTTTCTAGCGTAGTAATAACAAAACTTTCACCTTTACCACTTGCTTTAGCATATACTCTCCAATTACAACTTGAATCGTTACACTATGCAGTTAATAACGGTTTTTTCATGATAACGGTCCAGTAGAGTTATAGATATATCACCGATATATCGGTTTTATAACGGTAAATATCGGTTTGCATTTTTAACGCAATTTTTATATATGAACAATGCACTTAATAGTTTTCTATTATAAAATATGTATAAAGTATACATATCGTCGAGAAATCCAAGAGATCCAAGATAAAGGAGATCGCTTGAGGAACTACATCTCTGAATAAGTTTGATGCATGAAAATTTTGATGGCAGAAGATGTAATCTCCATTCTCCATTCTCCATTGATGTGAATGTCATATCATTGAACAACAGATGTAATCTCCATTGATGTGAATGTCATATCGTTTGATGGCAGAAGATATAATCTCCATTGATGGCAGAAGCTTGTATTGTATTGTATTACATCTTGACTTAACAGCAGATTTTTTTCATACAACATCGTCTGCAGGCCCATGCCTATAAGATTTTTTTGTAGCAAAACCAAAACTGTGAGAAATCGATTTTTTTGTAAACCGATATTTCGAACAATATCGGCCAAATCGGCCGATAATATCGGTTCCGATATTATATCGATATTTCTGCAAAAAAATATCAGTCCAGGACCGATACCATTATATATCGGTTATATAACCGATATATAACCGTTTTTGACTGCTTAGTCGTTACATTTATATACAATCTCACTAGCATTGTTTAAAGTAGCATGACAAGTAAAATTATGTGCAATTGTTATATCACTAATAAAATATCTAAATTCAGAACGATTATCAAATTTTCTTCCAATGATTAATCCTGAAATGCTAACACTATCAACATTGTCATCAAATGCATCATCTAAATTTTTAATTAAATCATCATTGTTTCTATCGTCCTTATTACCATCATCTACTATATGTTCTTGTTAAGTAAATGAAATAACTTGATGAGAAGAACTATGAGCAGTATTAACTTCATTAGAAGCACGTATATTACTAACAATATTATTTCTAGGTGGTGGTGATGTTACATAAATATTAATGTACGTTGCTTGTACATTAACTTCTAGAATAAATTTTCATGATTGTTCACTAACTAACTTTATACAATTAGTTAAATAAACATGAATCAATATAAATTCATAATCAATAGAACATTGCTCAACAATTTGATTACGTAAACTATCAAACAAAATATTTCGATCAATTAAAAAAAATTCAGTTAAACCTCATTCATAAACTAACTCATTAAGCACACCTCCAACCGAACATAATATTGTTAAACTTTGATCCATCACAAGAGAATGAGCTTCTAAATACAGAGTGATTGAGAGTATAAGTGGATTGAGTGATAAATGAATAGCAGAAGGAATTTATAGAAATGAAAAAAATTGAGCCGTTGTAAAAATATGAACGTTACAATATGAACTTTACTATACATACCCAGAAAATAAACCTACAAAACAAAAGCAAATTTGGACAACCAGAAAAAAAAAACAACAAAAAACCAAACCAAATAAAACCAAAAAAAAAAACCAAATCAAAAAAAATTAAAAACCAAATTTTCGCCAACTGAGTTGGTGAAAATTCACCCCTCCCGCTCAAAAATTTTACATGTCGGATTCTTGTCGAATTTTCGCCAACTCAGTTGGTGAAAATCAAGTTCTCCAAAATTTTGCCATCTCAGTTGACGATATGTATAAAAATTTCAAAATTTACAAAATTTCTATTATTATATTAAATTAATATAAATTTATTATCGGTACAGTAAATTTTTTGTTCATTCATTTAAGAAAGAAGCAAACACAGTTTTTATACCATTAACATCAGATGTGATCAGATTCAAGCAGAACTCTAAATGCCTGTACAATATAAAATAGCATAAACATTTTAGTTTGTGCGTTGGTGAAACTCCAGCTTTTCTTAGTCAACCTAATAGTCTGTCATTATACATGCAACCAGAATAGCCAGCTGCTACAGCAAAAAAATCTAAGATTTTTTCCAAAACCACATTAAAAACTAATTAACCAACTACTAGTAAAACATTAATTGGGTCTCATAGGATTACAGTTTAAACTATGGTAATTGAACGATAAAGTATTGTTGTGTTTTTTATTGGAAAATACATGTTAAGTGCATTGAACTGACCTGTTAGCTGCACTAGCAATTTTGTCACTAATTCTTTGAATTAAAATGGTTGTCTGCTCTAGAAACAAACTCCCACTAAATCTATATGAAACCCCAAGTAGTACTAGCCATCCTATTTGCAAATACAGACATCTCAAAATACTTAAACAAAATTGTCAATATTACAAAATAGCTAAAAAATGCAAACACAAACGATTTTGACGAAAAAAATCCTAACGAAAAAAAAAAAACAAGGAACGATAGAAGTCCAATCTTGAAAAGCCTCTACTAATAGAATAGGAAATGTATCGACTCATTAATACTTCTCATCGATCCAAACAGGATCACCACAACTACTTGTATGCAGAAAACTCGATTACAAACTCACAAAGAACAAAGTGACAATAAAAAAAATTATCCGAACAATCTCTCCTTCGAAATAGCCTTCAATCCCCTTTCTCTCTCCAAAATTTGAAAAGTTTTGATCGCCTCTCTAATAGATTAGATCTCTCTTTTTAGGATTTAGAAAACACCTATATATAACCCCCTAAATTCGCATTCAATTTGGACCTTTGATTTGATCTGACGGTGTATAAAATACCCCAGAACTCGCACATTCCTGACAAAATTAAACTTTGATCGAATTCAGATTTTTCAGGCCAGCACAATTCTATCTCCAAAGGATCGAATTCATACCGAACTCGGCGAGGATCGGAACGAACTCAGATTTGCTTGGGAAGAATCTAAGACTTTGTTCTCTAAACACTGCTTCGACACCCTAAGCTTCTTCAATATGTGAATGGCGCTCGTCGTACTCTAGGGTATTCTCCACATAGGTTAGAAATTTTACCCAACACCAACAAATCTTTCCATTCCCAACTAGGTAGAGGAGATCGTCATACCGACGATCTGCCTGCAGTACTCGAACTTTTCCTTGCTAAACCTTTATGAGCATGTCCGCTCCATTGTCCTCTGTATGAACCTTCTCAAGCGTTGTGTCCTTCGCCTCAAGCATATCGCATATCCAGTGATAACGATTTTCAATATGCTTGGACCGACTATGAAACTTCAAGTTCTTTCCAAGATGGATTGCACTATTGATGTTGCAAACCAAAATATACTTCTCTTGCTTTAGCCCTATTTTCTGCCGAAACATCTTCATCCATAACAACTCATTGCAACCCTCAGTCGCCGCAATAAATTCTGCCTTTGTCGTAGATAAGGCAACACACTTTTGCAACCGTGACTGTCACAAAATCATTCCACTAGCAAACATCATAACGTAGCCTGATGTCAATCTTCTCGTGTTTACATCTCCAACCATATTAACGTCAGTATATCCAACCAGTTTCCGCTCGTCATCACCAAATGAAAGCTTCCAATCAGCAGTGCCCGGAAGGTATCGTAGAATCCACTTGGCCGCACATTGATGTACCCTTCCTGGAGTAGAAAGATACTTGCTAACCATGCCAACTACGTGAGCAATGTTTGTCTTATACATACCATGGAATACATTAGACTTTCCACATGCAACTGAAGCATACGGAACCAGCTCCATATCTTCATTTTCATCCTCGGTAGATGGACACTGCTCTGTAGTTAACTTAAAGTGAGATGCAAGGGGTTGCTCACTTTCTTCGACCCGTCCATCTCAAAACGTTAAAGTACCCGATGAATGTACTTCATTGAGGACAAATACAACAACTTGGACTCTCTCTCTCTCTCTCTCTCTCTCTCTTAGTTGATCTCTATCCCAAGAATAGTCTTCGTTGTGCCCAATTCTTTCATAGAGAATGTCGCACCCAGTTGGTGCTTCAACTACGCTATCCTAGTGGTATTTTATCCCACCAATAACATATCAGTCACATTAAAAAATAGTATAATGGAATTATCCTTGGCAAAAAACTTCATAAACCTACAATGATCTGACGTCGTCCGTACATAACTATGTACCCCCACCAATGACTCAAACTTTATGTACCACTGCCTCGGAGCCTGCTTCAGACCATACAAGCTTTTTCTCAATCGGCAGACTAAATATGACTTACCCTGCTCACAAAATTCCTTTGGCTTCTCCATATATAACTCCTCCTCTAAATTAGCATGTAGGAATGTTATCTTAATGTCCATCTGCTCAACCTCTAAGTTGAAACTGGCTGCCAAAGCTAGCACCACCAGAATAGATGAGAACTTGATGACCGACAAAAAGATTTTATCGAAATCCATGACTTTTCGCTGACTGTAGCCTTTAACTACCAGTCTTACTTTATATCGAGGGTGAGTAGCATCTACTGTCACTCCCCGATTTTTGCTAGATCGATAATCTTTCCCCGGACGTGATGTCGTACGAGCGTAAGGTGAGCCCGCACAAGGCCTACACATAATGATATACTTTAGAAACATATGCAACAGAGTACGCAAATAGAATATCACACATTAAAATAAAGAAAAGTTCTCTTTATTGATAATGAACATATTTGTTACAAACTCTTGACTCAGCAGTAAAGGGGTGCCGCGCGGGCTTACAAGATGGACGCAAAATGAGATAGCTGATCCATACATTAAATTATTTAGAAAATTTCAAAAGGCAAACCACCTTGGGTGCATGTTTGCACCATCGCCTAGGAGCTTCAAAAGGGTATCTGTGTGCTCCTTGAGAATATGTACTTGCGCTCCAAAAGTCACGAATACGAACATGTTAGACCAGTGAAAGGTTGGAGGGAAAGTTTCATCTCCTCGCCGCGTCGCCTTGGCTCGGGGAACCTGCTGCACCGAGGGTCAGTACTTGAAAAAGTACCGGTGAGGGAGAGCTAATCCAACACACCAAATCGACACTGTATTCATATGAACATACACCATTATTATTATTATGTGATCTTTCTATCATGCCTTAGTTCAATTTTACAACATGCGATAGAATAGAAAGAAATAACAAAAATATGCCACCACTCTGTGACTTTTACCTGCACCATCTGAACCACATGTACACAACTTACCATGACCTTTCCTACCACAAAAATATAGTTAGTTTGCACAGTTTAAATACACATAAGGATTAATGTCATTATAAGCCATCATGGACTATAGTCTGGGTAGACGGCGATGCTTGCAGCGCAGGTAGCGAGCCCTGCAACAAACTCCCACCTCACCCATACTAAGTTGCTAGCACGACTAACTGTTGTTCCGCCCGGGACGAATCGGCCCCGGTGTCCCGGTGACCGTTTGCAGGAACCATATACCTTGTGAACAAGTTGTCCATGACCATTGACGATCTAAACACTAAGTTAACATACGAAGCATTTTAAGACATCAGAATGAACATAACTACTTTAGCACACTGCAATGGCATAGTCTACCTGCTGATGTAATCATATTACAAATTATGCACTACCTATTGAACATTTATAGCTGAATAAGTTCTAGCAACACTGAAACATAAATAGATACATTCATAGCGGACCAGCACGCAACAATATGATCGTACAATAATTTTATGTGACAAGCATTAAGTGTTTCAAGTCTACTTCTGTATATCTTGACTCAATTTTATTTTTATGGTATCGTTGATCGGAACGCACAACGAGTCAAATTATTAAGAATGAAGACTTGGAAGAAGGGCGCTATTCGAAAGTAAAGCCGCTCACAAGTTAGAAAATTGAAAAAAAGAAAGGGAAGATCTTCAAGACTCCGCTCGCTCGTCGCCTACACGATCACCTGCACGCACCAACAGATAATCAATATCTCCTGTCTCGGCCTCCCAGAGTTTGATATAAAATAATAAGTTCAAGGAACGAAGACAATAAAATTCATTGAAATCGTTCAAGAAAACGCAAGCCACAAAACCAATAAAAAAGCAACCAAGCGGCATCAAAAACGAGCAAAGAAACCAGCGCAACGGAAAGGACCCTCACGACTCTACCGCCGAGTCCTTCCTTGAGGCATGATCCGCTGAATGTGGAACTTGATTCTGAAGAAACTAATCCATAACGATAAAATAATCTTTATTCAATCTGTCTCGATCGGACGATACCATGTATTTCTTAGTCGCGCTACCCGAAAAATTGGAACGGGGCACTACAACTTAACCAACTAATAAAAAAATTTGTCCTTGAGACTTAGGAATGGAACCTACCCCTAAGAAAATAATGAGGAAAACTTTTCCTTCATGTACGATTCGAGTTCCAAGGTCGACCCGTCGACCGTGTGGTTTCGCCAAAGAACGCACACAAGCGGGACTGCACGATTCCAGAGATGCTTCTCTTTCCGATCCAAGATCTGAACGGGCTCTTCGACGTACGAAAAATCTGCCAGCAGATCCAGCTAACCAAAATCTACCACGTGGCTCGGATCATGCACGTATTTCCTAAGTTGTGACACATGGAAGATATCTAGTACGTCTGACAAGACTCGTGGGAATGCAATTTGATAAGCAATTGGAGCGACTCGCTTGAGGACTTCGAACGGGTCGACGAATCTCGGCTTAACTTTCCTTTACTCCGAATCTCGTGACTCCTCGCATGGGCGAGACCTTGAGAAACATATGGTCACCTTCGAAGAACTCAAAGGGTCGTCGGTGAATGACGGCATAACTCCTTTACCGGCTTTGTGCTACTTTTAGTCACTCTCGGATCAACCGAACCTTTTGGACTGTTTGCTCGACTAGTTCCGGCCCAAGTATTTGATGGTCTCCCAACTTCATCCCAGCAGATTGGTGACCTACACTTTCGCCCATACAAAGCCTCGTACGGAGTCATTTGGATGTTGGACTGGTAACTGTTGTTGTATGTAAATTCAGGACAACGGTAGGTGCACGTCCCAACTTGACTTTGAATCGATCGCACAGAGACGCAACATGTCTTCGAGCGCCTGATTAACCCGCTCTGTTTGGCCGTCGGTTTGAGAATGGTAGGCTGAGCTGAACTTCAACTTGGTCACCATCGTTGATTGAAGGCTCTCCAAGAAATATGATATTAATCGTCCATCCCGATCTGACACAATAGAAACTGGTACACCGTACAGCCGAACTATCTCATCAAGGTAGGTCTGAACGAGGCGATCGATGCTCCAAGTAACTTTAATGGCAATGAAGTACGCTGACTTGGTTAACCGGTAGACGATGACCCAGACTGCGTTGTTCCTCCGTTGCATCTTTAGTAAGCCAACAATGAAGTCCATGCTTATGTGCTCCCATTTTTATTCCGGAATAGCAAGATTCGGCATCTCTCCGTCCAGTCTATAATATTCTACTTTCATCCTCTGACAGGTTATGCATTGCGACACAAAGCACGCCACGTCTTTCTTCATGTCGTACCACCAGAAGACAGTGCGAAGGTCTTTATATATCTTCGTGCTCCCGGGATGGACTGTGTAGGTTGAATAGTGAGCTTCCGCAAATGATCTCCTTTCTGAGTTCTACGTAGTTGGGGACGCATAGCCTTCCCTTCACTCGCAATACTCCATTCTCATCTACTGCAAAGCCCTTCGCCTTCCCTGCTAGAATCTGTTCACGCATTTTCCTTAGGAATGGGTCGTCCCTCTGAGTAGATGTGACTCTCTCTAACAGGTTGGGTACAAAGCGCATTTGAGCAACTCGCATGCCGTGGTATTGAATTCAGAGTCCAATGCCCATTTTCTCCAAGTCTCTTTTTAACCTGCGATCGACGGACTGGGATCCCGCAAACACTCGACTCAACGCATCCACTATAATATTTTTCTTGCCAGGTGTGTAGTCGATCGTCAAGTCATAGTCTTTGATTAATTCTTGCCAACGTCGTTGTCGTAGGTTAAGGTCCGTTTGGATGAATAGGTACTTCAAGCTTTTGTGGTCAGGGTAAATTCGGCAAGCCACACCATAGAGGTACTGTCGCCACGATTTTAGTGCGAACACAATTGTCGCTAGTTCCAAGTCATTTGTAAGATAATTTTTCTCGTATTTTTTTAGTTGCCTTGATGTGTAGCTATCACCCTATCTCGCTACATGAGTACGCACCCCAAGCCCTACCTTGACGTGTCGCTGAATATTCAGAATCCCGAGGCCTCGTCTGATAGTGCAAGTATTGGAGCAGGGGTGAGGCGTTGCTTTAACTCTTCAAACGAGACTTCGTAGTCGACGGACCACTCGAATGCGACTTGTGAAACCCCCTCCTAAAATATTTATTTAATTATTTTAATTATTTAATTTAATTATGTACTGTTTATATTATTTAAGATTTAATTATTAGTACAATTTTCTTTTTAGTATTTAGAATTGGTTTTTGTTGATGAATTAATTTTATAAATATTTTAATTACTAATTAGCTACAATACTTATATTGTGCTATCGTATTGGTTTTAGTAATTTTCTAATAAAAAAATAAAAATAAAAGAATAAGTAAACAAAACAACATTCCTAACTACCTCAACTCCCAAACTTCTCCTCTTGCGCACAGACAACCCTTCAAATCCTTTCCTTAATGTTTTCCAACGTCAAACCCTAGTTCTTAATTAATCCATTTAGTAACTTTCCAAATTAATTCATTCAAAACTTTCTATTCTCTGCAAACCAATTCTTCAAAAATGTGAGAAACAAACCCCTCAAAACTTTCGTGAGTACCTCCCAAACCATCCCAGGGTCCTTCCCCGACTTCGGCGACCCCCTGCGCTCGACCTCGACCACCTGCACCAGCCGTCAAACAGCCGGAGCATCGTCAGAACAGCCCATACCCTACCCCTCGTACAGTCGCGTGTGCCTGAACCCCATACTTTCAGGTTTGATTTCTCCCTCTCCGTTCATTCGTTTTTCTATTCGATTGTTTCGTTACAACCACAACTCAACCCCCCATTCTAGTCTCTTCAATTAGATTTATTATTTCTGTTTAAAATCACGTGTAAATTGACTCGAAAGTCGGACGAAAAACTGATTTTTAAAACTGAAGAAAACAAGTCCAAACCCCTGACTTTGCATCTATTTTTCTCCCATAATAATCAGTATTTTAATATTTTGTTTGAACAAATTTTTAGACAACATATACAAGTTTATTTTCCTTCAATTATTTTTAATTAATTCATTTTTTATCTCTGTTTATTTCTGTTTGAAAACGGTGAAAATCATATTTTCGAAAACAAAAAAATTTCCGATATGGGGTCCCTCCCGCCAAACAGGAGGACTTTATCGCATGTTGTGGATGAAATCAACCCGTATCCGTAAACACGAATGGGTGGGATTCGATGGAATTTGATTTGGTCGCGTGTGCGCGACAAAATCAACCCGTATCCGTCAAAAAATACCGTATCGACCTATTACGAAATTTTGTAATTACTTTGTCTATGCTTGTCGTTTCGAAACAAAACTTGTGCCACCGGACTCGCATCATTACGCTGGTCCTGTGACTAAAGTTTGGTTCGATTCGGAGAACGTTGACCAGAACGCCATTTTACGGGCCTACAGTTCGACTTAATGGGTAATTTTGTGATCGGCTCATCAAAATCCAATTATGAACATTCCGTTGAGTTCGTACCGTCGTTCTGGACTCGTAGACACTAAGTTTGCTTAATTTGGAGAACTTTACTCTTAGCATATTTTTCGGTGCAAAGCGGACCATTCATGGATTCTATTTTGACCCAAAACTGTCGTTTTTGTTTCTGTATCCGAATTGGACTTATGAGTACTCAATTTTGACTACTTGGCTCATTCTGAAAACAGTTGTGATGTTATTTTTAGCATCCGGAGGTGTTTACTTAGATCCTACCTTGGGAACAGCTGTTGAGTTATAGAGATCACTACCTGGACTTCGCCACAACACCATTCAGGATCCAGGCAAGTATACCTTGTTGTGTTCACTATATCTATTCTTTATTTACAGTATTTTCTTGTATGTCCCCTTAGTTGATACATCCCTAGATTATATAAATTGTGCGTCCAAGCTATACTTGGGTACAAGCGACTGTATTAGTCGTTCTTGTTACTTATATTATTTTTATGCATATCAACCTAGTTTTAGGGGACTGCCTTATGATGGAGGGATATCAATATATCGCCTTTGTCCATGACACTCACATTACACGATTGTAACATCTTGCTAGGGGCACGAACTACGTACTTGACTAGCCATCATTACGTAAGGAACGTGTGACGGGTAGAAAATGTAACTGCTATAACTAGGGTATTAGAGACTCAAGTAGTTAAAAAACTGAACGGATTATGGACATGACTTGGCCAGTGGGGTTTATGGAGGAGGACAGCTATTATGCGTATGGGACAGCCACATTGGTATACCAAAGGATTCTCCAGGAGAACCTATGTAGATTTTATGAGTTTTGCATATGCCCATTGGCGCTCTTGGAAAGTTACGGACGGATACAAACGACTGTTGATTGTATATGTACACCATTAGCCATGAGCTACGTGGATTAGTCGAGTTAGCCTGAATCCCACCCATGCGTATGAAAGTTGTCCTCTAAATTGCACATTTAGAGGTTAGAATCACTCATGCATTTAGTAGGAGTTATTTCAGTTACATAGCTTGTACTGTAGTGCCATGTTCCTCCTATTCGGGGAGCGCGGCTAAAAAATACTTAGTATCGTTCGATCGGGACAGATTGAATAAAATTATTTTCTCGTTATGGATTGATTTCTTTGGAATCAGGTCCCACATTCAACGGATCGTGCCTCAAGGAAGGACTCGGCGGCAAAGTTGAGAGGGGTCTTTCTGTTGTGCTGGTTTCTTTGCCCGTTCTCGAATGCCGCTTGGTTGCTTTCTTGTTGGTTTTGTGACTTGTGTTTTTCTTGAACGGTTTCGATGGATTTCATTATCTTCGTTCTTTGGATTTTGTACTTCGTATCGAACCCTTGGATATCGAAGCAGGAGATATTGATCATCTATTGGTGCGTGCAAGTGATCATGTAGGCGACGCGCAAGCGGAGTCTTAAAGATATCCCTTTTCACTCTTTCCTGATTCACCAACTTGTGAGTGGCTTTACTTCGATTAGCGCCCTTCTTCCAAGTCTGCATTCCTAATAAATTGACTCGTTTGTGCATTCCGATCAACGATACCAAAAGAATAAATTGAGTCAAGATAAAAGAAGAAATAGACTTGAAACACTTATAATGCTTGTCATATAAAATATCACACGGTCACATTGTTGCGTGCTTGTCTGCTATACATGTAACTATTTTGTGTTCAGTTGTTGTTAATTAGAACTTATTTATCTATAACTGTTCAATGGATAGTGCAAATTGGAAATGTGATCGTTGTAGTTAGAACTTATTTATCTATAACTTATTCATCTACAAACTAAGTTATCAATTGAAGCACTTCTAAGCAATATAAGTAAATGAACTTCATGCATTTTCCATAGTCTAGGCATGGTCTTGGACAACTTGTTCACAAGAGATGTCGTTCTACGAACGGTCGTCGGGGCACTGGGACCGCTTTGACCCGGGTAGAATAATTTGCTAGTGTAGTCCTAGCATTGGATGGGTCCGTACGTCCGCCAAGGGCTAGCTACCCGAAGCAGAATGACAGCCGACCCATCTCTCATCCGACCAAGTTATGAGTTATGTATATTTAAACTGTGCAGACTAACTATGTCTTCGTGGCAGGGAAGGTCTTGGTAAGTTTTGTACAGGTGGTTCAGATGGTTCAGGTAAAGTCACCGAACGGTGGCATATTTCGTTATGTCATTCCCTTCTATCATATATAAAGAATTGAACTAGGACAAGATAGAAAGATCATATAATAATAATGTTGCATGTTCACATGAATACGATGTCAATTTTGGTATGTTGGGTTTGCTCGCCCTTACCGGTACTTTTCGAAGTACTGACCCTCGTTGCAGCAGGTTCCCCGAGCCGAGGCAACGCAGCGAGGAGCTGAAGCTTCCCCAACCCTCCACTGATCCGACGCGTTCGTGTTTTTTGACTTTTGGAGCTCAAGTACATAATCACAAGGAGCCCACACATATCTTTTGAAGCTCCTAGATGATGGTGCTAACTCGTACCCAAAGTGGTTTACGCATTTTGAAATATCAGCAAGGATGTAATTTATGGATCGGCTATCTCATTTTGCGTCCAAGTTGTAAGCCCGTGCGGCGTTCTTATTACTTTTGGGTCAAGAGTCTGTAACCAGATGTTCATTATCAATAAAGAGAACTTTTCTATATCTCAATGTGTGATATCTTATTTGCGTACTCTGTTACATTTGTTCTAAAGTATATCATTATGCCTAGGCCTTGTGCACACACGCCTTACGCGTGCAAGACATCACGCCCGGGAGACGATTATCGATTTAGCAAAAATCGGGGCATGACATATACCTTTTTGTATCTTGCTATGTCCCCTGAGGACCTGGTTCCCTTCCAGTTGCAAGCGATCATCAGGAGTACCCCCAGGTGTACGGAGCAGGACTTGAGACTTCTTTCGTGGATGAGGAGGTCGATCCTTCCGAGTTTCCTTGATCATTTTATTGCTTATCATCCCAGTAGAGACTATCGTACTTGGACCTTTATTTCATTTCTTGAGACTGGATTACCTATTTGCATTCAGTTTATTATAGTCGTTGGCAGTGGATTTGTCTCCACCCGACTATTTGTGTTTCTTGATGGATTCTTCTAGACTTATCTCATTGCTGCTTGCTTAGTAGTTGTTATCTTTATTATGCTGGATGAGATTTAGATTGATATTGTGATCATAGTTACTATTATGACCTAGAGTTCATATACAGCTTAGGCCTCATTCGTAGGTTCCATATATTGGAGTAACCTACGAGTGCATGATAGCTGGCATTGTCCCATTCTGGTTCTTATGTTTTTGGAACTAGGGCGTAACATATTTTTGTGGTGGCCCATGCAGGTTAGAGAATCTTGTTTAGGTTATGTTATTGTACCGAGCAAGCCTTCGTATAGGTTTAAATTACAGGATCTCATCCATCTGCTTGACCATCCTTCTTGAATTCACTTCGAACTCTCGTTTGATTGCTTGATTGCATCCAGTTTGATTATGTTCTAAAGTAATCTTATTCTCATGTCCAGTGAGATGAATTTCAGAAGTGGACGTGTTGCCTCTCTTGCCATCACCCCAAGTGAGGCAGCAGCTCAGGAGGAGAAGGGTTTCACGCAGCACCGGATGAGGTCCCCGACTACCCTTCATCATCAGGGACAGTCTTCGTATCCAGAGATGGATGTACCACTTGGTTTTCAGCAACACCAGGTTCCTGGACCACAGATGGCACCACGAGGATTTCAGGTAGGTGTACCTCAAGGAGGGTACGTGCCATTTTCGTAGTATGCATCGCAATTCGGACAGCAGATGTCGTACGCACCTCCCCAGCAGCCAGCTCCACCTATGGATGGGACACAAATGTTCCAATTCTTCCAGGGGATGATGCAGGCCCAATGGCAGCAAAATTTGCTCATACAGCAGAGTTTGAACCAAAAGAGAGGAGGAACTATAGACAAGTTCAGGCAGATGAACTCTTTGCCTTTCAAGGGTACTGAGAACCCTAGTGAGTTTACTGCTTGGCTGGTAAAGACGAAGAACATGCTTGAGGTTTCAGAGATGTCGAAGGAGAAGTAGGTGGCAGCTATTCGACTACAGCTAGAGGATTTGGCACATCATTGGTGGGCAGACAAAGAAAGCAGCCTGGACACGAATATACCTTGGGAGGAGTTCAGCAGGTTGTTCAACGACCGGTTCTTTCCTACATCAGTCAAGTTTCAAAGCATAACAAGTTTACCAACCTGAGTCAGGGATCTATGATGGTCGATGAGTATGATGTCGAGTTCAATCAGTTAAGTCGATTTGCACCCTCTCTAGTCCAGGATATAGAGGAGAGGGCCAGAAGATTTCCTGGAGTCCTGAACTTTGAGTTGAGATAGTTGACAGGCACGGTAGCCCATACTACACATGCAGATGTTTTGAGTGCTGCCAAGATTCAGGAGACCATACGCAGTGAGGGAACAGTTGATCAAAGCCGTGCTTCTCCTAAAGTTTCAGCATCCAAGACAGCTCAGGGGGGCTATGAGACGTTCCGTATCTCAGCAGCAGCAGCGAGCATCACCCTACCAAGGTACGGAGCTTCCTACTTGTCATTTTTGTGTCAAGAAGGGACACATGCAGAAGGACTGCCGTAAGAGGTTAGGATTGTGCATGATTTGTGGATCCAATCAGCACCAAGATCGGGACTGTACATCAGGAAGACAGTAGATTCAGAGGACAACCTTCACAGCACCATGACCAGGCCAGTAGACTCAAAGACCAGCAATACCAGGAGCAGGAGAACCACGTCCTCCAGCAGTTACTGGACATCAAAGGGGCTCACCACTGCCTTCACAGTCTACTCAGTACAACCAGGCCAGGAATCAGACAGGCAACTAGAGGCAGGGACATGCTTTCTCTATGGCAGTGAAAGATGTTGGGCCAGAAGGAGAAGTGATAGCAGGTACTCTTATTGTTGTATTATTTTCTACTGTGACACTATTTGATTCTTGCGCCACACACTCATTCATATCTACTAGCTTTGTTGTTATGCATAGAATAGCTACTTCATCATTGTCTTAGAATGTTAGAATTCTTACTGGATGAGGGATAGTGCTTGTTAGTGACACTTGTAGATCATGCTCTGTAGTTGCTTATGGTAGAGAGTTGAGAGATCAAATTTTGGTTTTTTCTATGCCAAATATCGATGTGGTTCTTGGTATGGACTAGTTGAGCTAGTATCATGCTACTCTGGATTGCCATTGAGGTAGTATCATATTCAGACCACCAGAGCAACAAGAGTTTGAGTTCTTTAGAGAGCCTTCATTTACGGATGTCCAGTCAACTAATGGAACTCAAATGGCGATGGAGGAGGTATCGCATCCGTCGATCGTAGATAGGAACCAAGATGTGTTTCCGGAGGAGCTGCCAGGATTACCACTGAGAGGGAGATAGTGTTTACTATAGAGCTGATCCCGGGAACCGAACTAATCTTTTTCCATGTGTACCGACTAGCACAAAAGGAGTTGAATGAACTGAAGACCCAGATAGATGAGCTTTTGGACAAGGGGCTGATCCGAGTTAGTGCTTCACCATGGGGATCTCCAGTCTTATTTGTGCCGAAGAAGGAGGGATCGGTACGTTTCTGCATTGACTATAGGAGGTTGAATGCAGGGACGGTGAAGAATAAGTATCCTCTACCGCGTATCGATGACTTATTTGATCAGCTATGTGGCGCACAGGTGTTCTCGAAGATTGATCTCAGGTCTAGCTACTACCAGATAAAGGTTCAGAAGGAGGATATTCCGAAGACAGCCTTCCGGGCGAGATATGGACACTACGAGTTTCTCGTGATGCCGTTTGGTTTAGCCAATGCGCCAGCTATGTTCATGAACCTTATGAATAAGGTTTTCCACCAATACTTGGATAAGTTCATGGTGGTATTTATTGATGATACATTGGTGTACTCCAAGAGTCACGAAGAGCATGAGGAGCATCTCAGGATCGTACTGGAGACATTGAGAAGAGAGAGGCTTTATGCCAAACTCAGCAAGTGTGATTCTGTTTGGACAAGGTATCTTTTCTTGGTCACATAATTTCTGGAGATGGACAATCAGTTGACCCAGAGAAGATTATCGCAGTTGAGACGTGGCCTGCCCCTACGTCTGTTATGGAGGTGAGGAGTTTTCTCGGACTTGTCGGATACTATTGGAGGTTCGTAGAAAACTTTTCGAGGATTGCTGAGCCTATGACGCGGTTGACGCGTAAGGATCAGGAGTTCATTTGGACTGAGGAGTTTCTGACTGCATTTGATGAGCTGAATGTAACGACCCATTTTTGTTCAAGCAGACAGACGATTCAAAAGGCGCAAGTGCAACGATCCGACCCGCTTTGCTCAGCGAGAAGACTCGTTTGAGGCAAAGAATTTTCAGACTTGGCCCTTCAGGAGTTTAGACTTAGACTTTCAAAGGCTCGCTCGGAGTATCGCTCGACCGAGGCGAATCATCACTAAGGTGGATGGCTACGATGAACTTATCTTTGATTAGCCAGAACACTTAAAAATATGGACGATACATGCTAGTCGCTAGGTGAATCACCTCCTGCATGCTAATAAAGAATACAACGCACCTAGTTAAGGAAATAATCCCAACTTGTATTGCTTGTGTTAGAACATGGAAATAAAACTTTGCTTATAAATGGACCATCGCATGCTACATTTGTCTTGTGCAAGTAGACCCCGTTATGCCTCAAGTAGAACATTATACTCTTCGAAGTGCACTGCTTCACTTGCTATACTGCAAGCCCATAGACTATGTCGCTCGATATGTCCCTGTACGAATTAACACCTCGCTTTACCCTTAGACCATGCCAAAGTAAATACTTATGTTCTATACGAATGAAATACTTGCATGCTTATATGTCAACTTGTACTCGTTGCCTCGATTTAATGCTTGTCACTTATATGTATGCCATAATTTATCGTACTTTACTATCTGTGATTCACTCAGTTGAGGCAGGAAGGCTATCAAAATAGTCATTCCGAACCAAGTATAGAACATTGAAAGTATTCGGGACCATTAGGTCGCCAATTTATTTCCCGAACTAGGGGACAACATCAATGAACAACTAAGCAAGATAACATCACAACATCTCTGGAAATCAATACTCGTTCTTCACCGAATCTGACGGCTCGGGGAGTCAGTACTGTACTGACTGAACTGAATCTGTAACTGTATCTGTACCTGCGAGAATCTGGATAACTTGAGGATACGCATGGTCACGGACAACTTGTGCACAAGGTGGATTTTTGAATCCAGTTCAGCAGACGATCGCCGGGGCACTAGGGCCGATCCGATCTAGACGGAACCAACTGGTAGTCGTCTGTTATCGGCGGGATGGGTGTAATGACAACCGTATTATATTTTTGCTTGCACGCCATCTTCGTCTCGAGACTACACCGTCCACTATGGAAGTCATGCCAGTGACCTTCTGTCATATAGATTAATTTGGCTCGATTGCGGTAACCCGCGTGCGAGTCATTGCATTATAGGCGACTGCTTTGTGTAACACACGTGTACCTATAACTGCATCTGAAATACCTGAACGATATGAATATGATACACTTGTACATAATTGAATACTTGAATATCTTCTGCAAACACCTGATAATCTGTGTAACTCGTGCCTCCGAAACATAACCTCGCTCACGACACTTGTGTTTGGATATGTTATTTGCCCCTGGATTCATTATATATATTTGTGTTTGATTTAATTTGGTTTGCCTTGGACAGGGAAGGACGGATGGTAAGTTGGTAAGTCTCGTCGTGTTCCTTTATATATCGCGCGGCGCACTACCATACGAGTTAGGCTTTACATCATTTCCATGAAACTGATCCTAAGGCAAGACTAGAAAGATAACTTAATTGATGGTGCACGGAACCTATATAACGTGTTTGGATTTGTCGAGCGGGCGAGAAACCTCCCTACTAGTGCATTGATGTACTAATAATCTACCAGATTGCTTGCAGGGTGCGAGAGAACCTCGTTTGGCGAGGATGCCTCCTTCGTGCGTGTTAAAGCGTAGAGTTCACTCTGAAGCCTAGGAGCATTGCTTCCGGAACTGAAGCACATATATAAGACATAATGTTGGAATATCGCCTATGTATCATTCCACAAATGTAGCTACTTGGCACGCTTTTATTGTTTCAGAGAGAGAGACTTGAGCGACTTGTAATCTCGGTCTAGCGCCACCTGTAACACTTGTTCAATATCAATAAAGAGCTTGTTTTACTTCCATAGTTGTGTTACTCAATGCTTCGGCAATTGACGACTCTATGAACTTGTTACCAAATCGCCTGTGCGTTTCTTATTCCACTGCACTCGTACAATTTGTGCGACTCTATGGCTTAGAGCTCTTACCGCTTGTTCGGATCATAGCCTTGTATGGGCGCGGCTTACACTCGTGCGGTATCACGCCCGGATGGCCAAAGATCGTCATGCGGGAGCGCTGGCACGGTGATTCGTGTCCAGCGGGGACGGCCGATTAACTGCGGAAGATCAAGGCATGACACTGAAGAAGTGTCTGATGACGACACCTATCTTGACTCTTCACACTGGATCTGGAGGCTTTTGATTTACAGCGAAGCATCAGGGAGAGGATTAGGATGTGCTCTGATGCAACATGGCAAGGTTGTAGCATATCATCGAGGCAGCTGAGGAATCATGAGAAGGACTATCAAACGCACGACCTGGAGTTAGCTGTAGTGATATTTACACTGAAGCTTTGGAGGCACTACTTATATGGGGAGCGAGTTGAGATATTTAGTGATCACAAGAGCCTGAAATACGTCTTTACCCAGAAGGAGCTGAACATGAGGCAAAGAGTTGGCTTGAGCTGATGAAGGACTTCGAGATTGAGTTACAATACCATCCCGGCAAGGCTAACGTAGTGGCTAATGCGTTGAGCCGGAAGCCTATGATATATTTCTTAACTACTCAGGGGAAGATATTAGAGGATTTGCAGGAGCTTGGTATTAAGGTTATCTTGCCCGGAGCAGACGGACAGTTAGCCATTCTTCATGTGCAGTCATCATTGGTTAAGAGGATTAAGACAACCCTACCTACAGATGCTCGATTTAGGAGACTTCGGGGGAGGACAGAGGCTGGAGAGAAGACAGGATTGAGGATTTATGCTGATAGAACCTAGAGATGGGGAGATCGTCTATATGTTCCAAACGGAGAGCTACGACATGAGTTGATGGAGGAAGCTCATAACTCGATATATTTTATTCATCCTGAAGGAACCAAGATGTATTGAGACTTACGACAGTATTATTGGCGGCATAGGATGAAGAAGGAGATAGCCCGCTTTGTTGCTAAGTGCTTGGTGTGTCAGCAAGTCAAGGCTGAGCATCAGAGGACAGCAAGGTTATTACAGCCACTTCTGATTCTCGAGTGGAAACGAGAGCACATTACCATGGACTTCGTTACGGGATTTTCGAGGAGTCCTAATGGACGAGATGTAGTATGGATGATTGTGGATAGACTCACCAAATCAACACACTTTATACCATTTTGAGTTGGCCAGTCTACATAGTTGTTAGCTGACTTTTATATGAGACAGATCGTGAGATTACACGGTGTACCAGTAAGCATCGTATCCGATCGAGACTCGAGATTCACATCACATTTTTGGAGGAGTATGTAGGAGAGATTGGGAACTCGTCTGAAGTTTAGTACGGCTTATCACCCGCAGACCGACGGGCAGTCAGAGCGTACTATTCAGATATTGGAGGATATGTTGCGGGCATGTATGTTAGACTTGGAGGGTCATAGGAGGATCATTTGCATCTTGTGGAGTTTTTCTACAACAATAGCTATCAAACGAGCATTCAGATTGCTCTGTTTGAAGCATTATATGGTAGGAAGTGCAGGTCCCATATTTGTTGGAGTGACGTGGAAGAGCGTCAGATATTGGGACCAGAGTTGATGGTTAGCACAGTGGAGAAGGTGAAGATGAATCGGAGTCACCTCCATGCAGCTCAGGACAAACAAAAGCAGTGGGCAGATCTTTATCGCCGACCTTTGGAGTTCAAGGAAGGCGACCATATTTTCTTGAAGATCTCACCGACTAGAGGTACCATCCGCTTTGGAGGGCGAGGCAAGTTGAGTCCAAGGTATATTGGACCGTTTGATGTGTTAGAGCGGATTGGAGAGGTTGCATATAAATTGGCCTTCCCACCATCACTTGGGGAAGTGCATGACGTATTCCATGTATCGTAGTTGAGAAGATATGTGGCAGATACAGTCATATTTTGGATCACTCTGAGATCACAGTTGGACCCAGCTTGTCATACCAGGAGCAGCTTGCGGAGATTCTAGACTACAGAGTGAAGGTCATAAGGAACCAGTCGAATCCCTTCGTTCGTGTGCGGTGGAAACAATACTTGCCAGGAGAGTCTACCTGGGGGCGCCATGACGACATACGCAACCATTTTCCATATCTTTTTGAGGATCAAGGTATGATTTTTTTTTTTTGCATACTTCAATTTCCTTTCATATCGTATTTTAAATTCTCTATTTCCGTCGTGTGTTTGTATTAAATTCCGTAGACAAAATTTTTATAAGTATAGTAGAATGTGAAACCCCCTCCTAAAATATTTATTTAATTATTTATCATTTTAATTATTAATTTAATTATTTATTGTTTGTATTATTTAAGATTTAATTATTAGTATAATTTTTTGTTTAGTATTTAGAATTTGTTTCTGGTACTGAATTAATTTTATAAATATTTTAATTACTAATTAGCTACAATACTTATATTGTGCTATCGTATTATCTTTAGTAATTTTTTGAATAAAAAAAAAGAATAAGTAAACAAAACAAAGCCAACATTCCTAACTACCCCAACTCCCAGACTTCCCCTCCCGCGTTCGGATAACCCATCAAATCATTTCCTTAATATTTTCCAACGTCAAACCCTTCAAATTAATTCTTAATTAATCCATGTAGTAACTTTCCAATCTCTGACCGCGTGCCTGTTGAAGAATGAGCCGGCAATTCATTCAAAATCTTTCGTTCTCTACAAACTGATTCTTCAAAACGTGATAAACAAACCCCTTAAAACTTTCGTGAGTACCTCCCAAACCATCCCAACATCCTTCCCCTACTTTCAGGTCTAATTTCTCCCTCTCCGTTCATCCATTTTTCGATTGTTTCGTTACAACCATAACTCAACCCCTTCTAGTCTCTTCAATTAGATTTATTATTTCTGTTTAAAATTGCGTGTAAATTGACTCAAAAGTCGGATGAAAAACTGATTTTTAAAACTTTAGAAAACTAGTCCAAACCCCTGACTTTGCACTCATTTTTCTCCCATAATAATCAGTATTTTAAAATTCTGTTTGAACAGATTTTTAGATAATTTTTCTTCAATTATTTTTAATTAATTCATTTTTTTATCTCTGTTCATTTCTGTTTGAAAACGGTGAAAAACTTATTTTCGAAAACATGAAATTTCCTGATACAGGGTCCGTTCCGCCAAACATGATGACTTCGTTGGGTGTTGTGGATACTGAAAGGTGAGTATAGTAAACACGGACGTGTGGGATTCGATGGAATTCAATTTGGTCGCATGTGCGTGACGAAATCAACCCGTATCCGTCAAAAATATCGTATTGGCCTATTCCGAAATTTTGTAATCACTTTGTGTGTGCTTGTCGTTTTGAAACGAAACGTGCGCCATCGAACTTGCTTCATTACGTGACCCAAGTTTGGTTCGATTCGGAGAACGTTGACCAGAATATCGTTTTGCGGGCCCAAGGTCCTACTTAACAGGTGATTTTGTGATTGGCTCATCGGAATCCAATTTCGAACATTCCGTTGAGTTCATATCGTTGTTCTGGACTCGTAGAGACTATGTTTGCTTAATTTGGAGAATTTTACTCCTGGCACATTTTTTGGTGCAAAGCGGGACCACTCGTGGATCCCGTTTTGATCCAAAACTGTCGTTTTTGTTCCTGTGTTCGAATTAGACTTATGGGTAGTCAATTTTGACTATTTCACTCATTCTAAAAATATTGGTGATGTTATTTGCAGCATCCAGAGGTGTTTACTCAGATCCTATCTTGGCAGCAGTTGTTGAGTTACAAAGATCACTACCTGGACTTCGTCACAACACCATTCAGGATCCAGGCAAGTATGCCTTATTGTGTTCACTGTATCTATTCTTTATTTACAGTATTTTCTTGTATGTATCCTTAGTTGATACATCCCTAGATTTTATAAACTGCGCGTCTAAGCTATACTTTGGTGCAAGCGACTGTATTAGTCGTTCTTGTTACTTATATTATTTTTATGCATGTCAACCTAGTTTTAGGGGACTGTCTTATGATGGGGGGATATCATTATATCGCCTTTGGCCATGACACTCACATTACACGAATGCAACATCTTGCTAGGGGCACGGACTGCGTACTTGACTGGCCATCATTATGTAAGGAACGTGTGACGGATAGAAAATGTAACTGCTATGACTAGGGTATTAGAGACTCAAGCAGTTACAAAACTGAGCAGGTTATGGACACGACTTGGCCAGTGGGATTTATGGGGGAGTACAGCTATTATACGTATGAGACAGCCACCTTGGTATACCATAGGATTCTCCAGGAGAACCTATGTGGATTTTATGAGTTTTGTAGATGCCCACTGGCGTTCTTGGAACGTTACGGACGGATACAGACGACAGTTGAGAGTATATGTACACCATTAGCCTTGAACTACGTGGCTTAGTCGAGTTAGCCTGAATCTCACCCATGCATACGAAAGTTGTCCTCTAAATTGCACGTTAGGAGGTTAGAATCACCCCTACATTTAGTAGGAGTTATTTCAGTTTACACAGCTTGTACCTTTTGTATCTTGCTATGTCCCCTGAGGACCTGGATCCCTTTTAGTTGCGGACAATCATCAGGACTACCCCCAAGTGTACGGAGGAGGACTTGAGACTTCTTTCGTGGACAAGGAGGTTGATCCTTCCGAGTTTTCTTGATTATTTTATTGCTTATCATCCCAGTAGAGACTATCGTACTTGGACCCTTTATTTCAGTTCTTGAGACTGGATTACTTATTTGCATTCAGTTTATTATAGTCGTTGGCAGTGGATTTGTCTCCACCCAAATATTTGCTTTTCTTGATGGATACTTCTAGACTTATCCCATTACTGCTTACATAGTGACTGTTAGCTTTATTATGCTGGATGAGATTTAGAATGATATTTTGATCATAGTTACTATTATGAGCTGGAGTTTATATACAGCTTAGGCCTTATTCGTAGGTTCCATATATTAGAGTAACCTACGAGTGCATGCTAGCTAGCATTGTCCCATTATGGTTCTTATGTTTTTGGAACTGGGGCGTGACAAGACTCCCTTCTGAGTGAGGCGGGTCAGAGGTGATGCTAACTTGGAAAAAAAAATTCACGAACCGCCTAAAGTAGCCCGCTAGCCCGAAGAAGCTTCGAATTTCGACGGATGCAGGCCGCTTCCACTCGACGATGGCTTCAACTTTCTTTGGATCGACTGAAATACCTCTCGCAGAAATGATGTGCCCGAGAAAAGATACATTGCTCAGCCAGAACTCGCACTTACTCAGTTTTGCGAATAACTAATTGTCCCGAAGAGTTTGTAGCACGGTCCGCAAGTGCTCTGTATATTCCTCCATATTCTTCGAGTACACCAAGATATCATCAATGAATACTACTACAAACTTGTCGAGATACGACCGAAACACACGATTCATCAAATCCATAAAGGCGGTAGGGGCATTGGTCAGTCCAAATGGCATTACCAAAAACTTATAGTGGCCGTAGCGAGTGCGAAAGGCTGACTTCGGGACGATCCGGCTTGATCATGAGCTGATGATAACCCGAGCAAAGATCAATTTTTGAAAAAACCGTCGTGCCTTGTAGTTGATCAAAGTAGTCATCGATCCTAGGAAGGGGGTACTTGTTTCGAACAGTGGTCTTATTCAGTTTACGATAGTCTATGCAGAGCCGCATCGAGCCATCATTTTACTTCACAAATAATACAGGCGCGCTGTACGGAGATACGCTCGGATGAATATACCAACGATCTAACAATTCCTATAACTGGACCTTTAGCTCTTTTAATTCTGTCGGGGCCATTCGATACGGAGCTTTAGAAATCGGTCGAGTCTTTGAAAATTTATCTATAGTGAACTCTATCTCTCGGTCGGGTGGCATGCCAGGCAACTCTTCTGAAAACACATCAGGAAATTCTGCCACAATGGAAGTAGACTCTACGTTTGCACAATCTCGCTGAGTGTCTCGAATGGATGCCAAGTACCCTTCACAGCCAGAATATATCATCCGTCGAGCAGACATTGCAGAAATTATCATGCAGGCATTTGACGCTCTTGATGCTGGACTGCACTAGTAGAAAAATTTAATCTCGCCACGTAGACGAAACACGACTTTCTTTTTCGCACAAACTATAGTGGCCGAGCAAGCGCCGAACCAATCCATCCCCAGAATAATTTTGTAGTCCCTGATGTCTAAGACTATCGCATCGTGGGACAATTTTCTTCCTCCGATGCAAATATAACCGTCACGGCAAACTAAGCGAGCCGGCAAATCCACGCCCGATGGAGTACTGACGCTAAGGTTTAGGCCTAGCGGTGTTATAGAAAATTTGTTTTCGACAACAAAATCTGTCGCAATGAAACTATGTGTGGCACCAGAATCAAACAATACTCGAGCAGGTATATTATTGAAAAGTAATATACCTGACACCACCGTGTTGGAAGCAAACGCCTCTTTCCCAGTCAGAGTATAGACCCGGCCTTGAGCGTTCTGTGGTGCCGTCTTGTTCGCTCGAGGTGCTTGACCCTGATTCTGAGGCGGACGATATTGTTGTTGCTGAGGACGGTGCGGAAGGAGATCGTTGGGGCGATCCCGACATTCACGAGCAACGTGGCCAAACTTACAACAAACAAAGATCCCCCTTTTCGAATATGACAGTCATTGACATGGTGTCATGGCCTGTGGCAGTAGGCACAAGGTAGCCCTTGGTTCCTTCCTGGATCGTGGTTCTGAGAGCCACCGTTATTGTGGCACTTGGGCGCATTGTTACCTCATCTGTTGCTAGGGCGATTGTGATAGAAATTTTGTACAACGTCGGTACGAACTGGAGGGTACTAGGGCTCTAGTGAGAGGGCATAGTTTAGAGACCCTCGCATCGTACGGTATTGAGGGACGACGACGTGAGCACGAATAGAAGGTCGTAGTCCTATCTCAAATCTGCGGGCTCGACTCTCGGCGTCACGGAGATGCAACTTGGCAAATTTAGCAAGCTTGATGAATTTTGCGACGTACTGTCGCACTGTCATATTCCCTTGTTGAAGATGTGTAAATTCGTCTTCCTTCTCGCGATGAACGGCTGGCGGAAGGTACTCCTCTTCGAAGGCTCTACGGAACACGGACCAAAAGATAATCGCCTCATCATCTTCACTCAGGATATCCTGTTTGTGCACATCCCACCAATCATGTGCGTTCAAACGAAGCTTGAGTTGAGCGCAAGCAACTCTCTTCATCTCATCTATGTGAAGCACTTCAAAGTCGTCTTCTAGCTCAACCAGCCAATCTAACGCCATGGAGGGATCTTCAGTCCCTTTGAAGGTAGAATGACACATCTTCTTAAACTCCGATATTTGAAGGATGGAACCCTTCTCGTCTGAGGGCGGAGGTTCCTGAGGTCCCGCTGTCTCAGCTACAATTGGTACAGTCGCAGCGATCGTTGATGCAGAATGGTTGTTGGCGACAAGCGTTGTCACAATCGTTTGCAGGGTATTCATCTGCTTCTGCTGTGCCTCGGCCTGAGTCCGCTGTGCTTGAAATTGAGCCTCAATCCGAGACTCGAATTGGCTCTGACATAATTCTGCCTGCCTCTGCTGCGTTTCCATCAAGCGCATCATCCGCTCGAACGAATCAACAAAGGACGCGGCTGCTTGACTTCCAGAGCTTCTAGAAGTGTCGAAATTGCTCTCTTGCACTTGCGCCATTACCTGCGCTTGTGCGTTCAGCTCTGAGGCTGTTCTTTCAAAGAAAAGTAACTTATATCAGTCCCAAAATATATTATGGACTCACTGTATGGAACGCATCTCATTTTGGCCAAGCGAATTCAAGAGTTCAACGAGGAGGGACATGATCGTTTTAAGAAAACTCTTCTAACACAAAGGTCAAAGGATCCGAAGCCACGCACTGATACTAATATGCCACGTCCCAATTTTTGCTAGATCGATAATCTTTCCCCGGGCGTGATGTCGTACGAGCATAAGGTGAGCCCGCACAAGGCCTAGGCATAACGATATACTTTAGAAACATATGCAACAGAGTAAGCAAATGGAATATCACGCATTGGAATGAAGAAAAGTTCTCTTTATTGATAATGAACATCTTTGTTATAAACTCTTGACTCAACAGTAAAAGGGTATCGCGCGGGCTTACAAGATGGACGCAAAATGAGATAGCTGATCCATACATTAAATTATTTACAAAAATTGAAAAGGCAAACCACCTTGGGTGCGTGTTTGCACCATCGCCTAGGAGCTTCAAAAGGGTATCTGTGAGCTCCTTGAGAATATGTACTTGCGATCCAAAAGTCACAAATATGAATGTGTTAGACCAGTGAAAGGTTGGAGGGGAAGCTTCAGCTCCTCGTCGCGTCGCCTTGGCTCGGGGAACCTGCTACACCGAGGGTCAGTACTTCAAAAAGTAACGGTGAGGGCGAGCTAATCCAACACACCAAATCGACACCGTATTCATGTGAACATTCACCATTATAATTATGTGATATTTCTATCTTGCCTTAGTTCAATTTTACAACATGCGATAGAATGAAAAGAAATAACAAAAATATGCTACCACTCGGTGACTTTTACCTGCACCATTTGAACCACATGTACACAACTTACCATGACCTTCCCTACCACGAAAACATAGTTAGTTTGCACAGTTTAAATACACATAAGAATTCATGTCATTACAAGCCATCATGGACTATAGTCTTGGTAGACGGCGATGCTTGCAGCGCAGGTAGCGAGCCCTGCAACAAACTCACACCTCACCCGTGCTAAGTTGCTAGCACGACTAACTGTTGTTCCGCCCAGGACGAATCGGCCCCGGTGTCCCGGTGACCGTTCGCAGGAACCATATACCTTGTGCACAAGTTGTCCATGACCATTGACGATCTAAACACTAAGTTAACATACGAAGCATTTTAAGACATCAGAATGAACATAACTACTTTAGCACACTGCGATGTCATAGTCTACCTGCTGATGTAATCATATTACAAGTTATGCACTACCTATTGAACATTTATAGGTGAATAAGTTCTAGCTACACTGGAACATAAATAGATACATGCATAGCAGACCAGTACGCAACAATATGATCGTACAATAATTTTATGTGACAAGCATTAAGTGTTTCAAATATACTTCTTTATATCTTGACTCAATTTTATTATTAAGAATGAAGACTTGGAAGAAGGGCGCTAATCAGAAGTAAAGCCACTCACAAGTTAAAAAATTGGGGAAGAGAAAGGGGAGATCTTCAAGACTCCGCTCGCGCGTCGCCTACACGATCACCTGCACGCACCAACAGATAATCAATATCTCTTGTCTCGGTCTCCCAGAGTTCGATACGAAATACGAATTTCAAGGAACGAAGATAATGAAATCCATCGAAATCGTTCAAGAAAACGCAAGCCACAAAACCAACAAGAAAGCAACCAAGCGACATCAAAAACGAGCAAAGAAACCAGCGCAACAGAAAGGACCCTCGCGACTCTGTCGTCGAGTCCTTCCTTGAGGCATGATCCACTGAATGTGAGACTTGATTCCGAAGAAATAAATCCATAACAAGGAAAGAATATTGATTCAATATGTCCCGATCGAACGATACCAACTATTTCTCAGCCGCACTCCCCGAAAAGGGGGAACGGGACACTACATCTATTGTCTACTTCACTCTGAACACCCATCAAATTTTTAATTTCTAGTTTTCCTTTGGCAACCGCACCAGCTCATAAATGGAGTTTTCTTGTAAGGAACTCATCTCGTCTAGCATAGCCTGCATCCACTTCTGCCTGTATTTTCCTTCCATCGCCTCTACGAAACTTGCATACTCTCCCCGTCAGTCAATAGCGCGTACTCATCTGGTGAGTACCTTGAGGATGGTCGACGCTCTCTCATGCTCCTCCTCAACGGAACCTTTGGTGTTGGTTGTATAAGAATGCCTCATTACCTTCAAGATCTGGCTCCTCGGCATGATCATCCTTCTGAGGGTCGCCCTAAACACCATTAGCATGTTGATCATTAAGGTTATGAGCATCTCTATGTACTGGTTCCCCCATAACTAGATTCTCTGAAGTGTCCTATGGAAATAGCTCGAAGTGTAATAACTTTAAGGAAATTCTTTAGCCACAAAAGGCCTCTCAGAATCCTGAGTATTGGTCATGGTCTGATCCTCGACGAATACCATGTCTCTTCTTTTGTAGAGCTTACTTTCCAATTGGTCGTAGAGTCTATAAACAAACTCATCCCGACCATAGGCTACAAAGATGAACCGTTTCATCTTCGGCTCAAGTTTGGATCTCTCGTCCTTCGGTACATGCATGAAGGTCTTACAACTAAACACTCGAAGGTGACTATATGACGGCTCCTTGCCTTATCGTACCATACTCTATCTGGTATGTCACCCTTCAACAGAGCACTAGGAGACAAATTAATAATATAAGCAGCAGTATTGAGAGCCCCACCCCAATAATTGTTGGGTAAGTTTGCTTTTGACCGCAAATATGGAACCCCTTCCATCAATGTCTTGTTCATACTCCCCGCTACACCATTGAGCTGACGTATCTTTGGCAGAGTCTTCTGGTGTCGAATCCCTTGCTCTTTGCAAAAAGCATCAAAGAGGCCAATGTATTTGGCGCCATTGTCGGTCTCCCTTTCAAAAGAAGCCTCAAACTCTTTGAAAGTAGACATCACATGATCCTTGGTCTTTATAGCATAGACCCAAACTTTTCTAGAATGTCATCAATAAAAGTCACAAAATAAGAAGCACCACCAATAGATTTTACTTTCATAGAATAGTAGACATCTGAGTGAAACAACTCGAGCAACGCAACTTCCTTGAACTTTGGAAAGACACCTAATTTTTATTTCCAGCAATGTAGTGCATGCATCTCTTCAATTTTGTAGACTTGAGCCCCGAAAAACTTTCCTACTCGATAAGTAGCTCATTTTTTTTCTGTTGATATGGCTAAGCCGTCTATGCCACAAGTCGGTAGACACATCACTGACTACATTCACCTCATGTGCCATTGTGCGCTCCCTTCCATATAGTAAAGTTCAAAAAAATTCTCTCTACGACAATCACCATAGAACCCTTGGAAAGTTTCTACTGACCGTTGCCAAAGAGATTAAAGAATCTCTCATCATCTAACCTTCCAACCGACAGTGGGTTGAAACAGATATTAGGGACATGACGAACATTCTTGAGTAAAAGATTGCACATGTCTTGGTTCTCAAATGTACCTCTCCAATAGCAATAACTTTTGACACATCTCCATAGTCCATCTTCAATATACCATAATCTCATATTGTGTAAGTGGCAAACAGTGCCATGTTGTGAGATAAGTGCGCGAAAGTTCCTGATTCCACCAACCAAGAACTTTAATCGTAGGTGAGGTTCATAACTACCTCATCACCCATAATAATTACATCGCATCCATGTGATGAGTCATCCACTGTTGTATTCTCACCTTGCTTCCCCTTGTCACACTTCTTCTCTTTCTTCCAAGTGAAATAGTTTCGCTTGATGTGGCCTTTCTTTCGACATTTGTAGCATTTGGAGTCCTTGTACCGACCTTGGACTTGCCCCTACTTTTGTCTCTGCCACCGTCTGAACATTTGCTTTTACTCCTTTTGTGGCTTTCTGAAACAAATGCCTCTGAAAGAGATAAAGATGAAGTGTCCTATGATTTTTTGCACATCTCTTCATTCAATACCTCGTTCTTGAAAAACTCCAAACTAACCATGTGTTCTGGAGCAGAAACAATCATTGACACTCGTATGGTCTCCCATGAGTCTGACAACATATAATGCAACAATAACCTTTGAACTTCGTCGTCGAACTTTACTCCCATAGAGGATAAATGGTCAAACAAGCTTGGAACTCAATTAGGTGATCCATAATGGACGTATCATATTTATATCGCCGACCCATCATCATTCGGATCAGGAACAACTTGTTTATCTGTCAGAGACGGACATTGCCAGCTACCCCGTACAAGGTACTATATGTCGTACGGCGATTACGGTTGTAACAAGACAAGGAGGTGCATGCTACAATCAGGTCACTTAGGGTCACATGAACATCTATGTCTCAATCAATCAAACAAAAAACAGTAATCATAGAGCATATATGATAAAGCAATAAGGCGTCCCCAACGCTCCATCAAAATATTTTGGAGACCAGCTGTACAAAATAAGAAGCTGGTAGAATAACAAAAGTACATGACAGTATTACAACTGCAGTCTAATTTATATACAGCATGAAAAGAAAACTAAATGTCCAGACATGCCGGCTAACAGGTGCCGATGGCTAAACGCCTAAAAGAGTAAAATATACAATGACGAGCAGGAAAAAAGAAAATCCACTCATTATCCTCGGCGGCTATGTTCCTGGTGCGCGCCATGAATCGGGGAAAAGTACGTTGAATCCTCGGGTACTGGCTCGAAACATGGCCATGCAAAACCAGTGGGGTTAGACCCCAAATAGCAAGTACCACAAAGGAGGCACGAAATGGAGAAACAAAACCCAAGCAATATATATATATATATATATATATATATATATATATATATATATATATATATATATATATATATATAACGCAGTAACGTTTAATCTTAAGACGTATGGTTATAACTTTAAGCAAGGTTCAGAAACCATTGCAATTCTTTATCGTATTCACTTTAAAGTATTGTCTACTTTAGCTCCTAAAGCTAGATATCTTACCAAAGCTGGTAAAACAACTTTAATTGAAATAAATTTGTTAACATCAAATGTTGTTGCTAATAAAATAATAAAATGGAAAGATATCTAGTTCCCTAATAAATGGGTTCTTAATCAGGCAATTCCACCTAGACCCATTATGGATACAGAATTAGATCAAATTGTCCAGACTTCAGATGGAGATGTGGAAGTAAGATTTACTCCACAAATAAAGGCTAGAATTTCGACTTCTAGTCTTAGATCACCTTCTATAAAATCTTCCCCTTATTATGAAAAGGAAGAAAATTCTTCTCAGAATTATGAAAAGGAAGAAGCTGAGATTAAATCTATGAAAATAAAAAATAATATTGTACAATCAGAATATAACAAAGAGTGGATACATCCCACGGATCCGATATATCCTTCTGATGCCAGTTTTGGCACTCATTCTTTGAATGTTATTACTTTGACGATGGCTTTGATACCAATCTTGAGAGGGAGACTTAAAAGTAATATATATATATATATATATATATATATATATATATATATATATATATATGTTCGGTGTCGTAATTTCGGTCAACAGCCTATCCTAGCACAATGACCCAACCCTACAACCAAAAAAGGACAAAGGTTGAACCATTACAATATGATATTCCATATCCCTAGACTACTAACAGAATAATACAATCACACCCAAGTCCAAGTTATATATCAGCCAATCACTTGTATGACTTACTTGTATGACTTGCTATTGTGGAGTCTGAGGTTATCTCAAAAATAATGCATAATAGGTATCCTCAGATCACACCATTGCCGAACATGGGCGGCTAACCGAGCCAATAAATTATTATACACGCCCTTCACGAATTGCACCAGTTTTTCGTAGGGCCACTGCGCTATATCACGGTATTAGCGGTTCAAATGCTCCTATAGAGAGACAATGGCTCGACATATTTATAATAGGTCAAATACTACACTGCACTCCACTAAGGCGAATGATATACAATATCTGTGGTGGCCAGCCCAACGCACAAGGATGAATCTTTAGTGGGAAGGTTCATTGGCATGATCTCGGAATACCGTTCCCTCCCCATGATCTATAGATTTTTTTTGTTGCCTAATTAACCCTACATTGCATTGAAATCTCAAGGCATGGTCACAAGAGAATTTCCCTTAAGATGGCATACAGAGTACGGCACGCTACATATGAATCTATATAATCGAAAGTCCAGTCTGAATTCACCTGAGCGTATATGCAAAATTCAATAATCAATGTCCTAGCTACGCTTTGGTCCTTGACTCGCTTATCATGCCCGTGCTGGAGAAAATATATATATAGTATCACGCGTTCACAAATTATAGGAGACATTCTCGATGCACAACCTAAACATGAAAAATCACTTAACATAGTATGTCGTACCTTAATGTACATTAAGATCATGTACACTTAGCACGCAATAATTATATCAGCACGGATACGAGAAATCGAGTCGAGGTTACCAAACTTATCAGTTGGTCACATGAATCGTTATCACTTGTACAGGTAGCTCATGTCATGCACATGGCTAGTAAGACACTTATTACATAGTCTAGTTCATGCACATTATAATTGTATCACATGAAATCCTTGAATTGATAATAATGCCACCGAGCGGGAGCAAAAAAAAATGTGAACCACTCTAGAACAGATCCACAATGCAAACAAAACAAGAACCGGGGTTGCATATCGTCTCCCGAGTAGAACTATGTCCCTCACCTTATCCGACGAACAAAGGTAATTAATCTAATAGTCCGAGTCCACTTAGCAGTTACTGAGCTCAATAGCACTCACAACCATTCGGGTTCACACATAGAATCAAAACAATCCAAGAAACAACCAAACTGAGCAAAACAAAAAATGAGTAAAGTCATGCGCATAGGTAGTATGAATGGTCGCATTGTGATATTGCTAGATGGGAATAAGGGTAGTGCGAGAACCCCTCTAGATCAGATCTGCAACCCTTAAACCAAATAAGGACCGAGGTTGCAGATCATCTCCCGAGTAGAACTAAGCCCCTTATTCTATCCAACGTATAACAATGTGGTCTGATAATCACTTGGCGTATGGTCCAATTCTACACATAGTCGGATCTAATAAATGGTTAATTCTAGCACATATCTACACTTAATTCATATACACTTGCAATTACTAAGATCAATACATAAAATCACAAGGTCCAATAAAAATTCCAAAATTAAGATTTGACACATTTTAGAAAACTAGGCATAACTTTCTCATCCGAACTCCAAATAAGACAATTCAAAAAAATTTGAAAAGGCAAGACAGAGATCTACAACTTTCATGTTTTGAGTTTTATGAGATTTTAGCTAAAAAATAACTAAATTAGGCAAAAACAGTCATTCTGGTTGACATGCGCGAGGTGCACTGCGCTGCCAAATTTCCATGCACGACGCACAGTGCGCGGCCTGAAATTCAAGCTCGGCGCATTGTCCGTGGCAAGAATTCCATGTGCAGTGCATTGCATGCGCGCGGCCAAAAATTCATGCACAGCGCACTGCGTGCAGCAAGAATTTCATGCGCGGCGCATTGCCCGCGGCCAAAAATCAATGTACGGCGCATTGCTCGCGGCAAGATGGTGCACGACGCACTTCCATACGCGGTCAGAAATCTATACGTAACGCGCGGCCAAATTTTTGTGCATGACGCACTGTACACGGCACTGCTCATCGTATCTGTCAGGACAGGTCCGAGAACATAAGTCCAGAACTTGCTTTGGCCATAGAAACTTCAATTTAACTCCAAATTAAGTGGTTCAAAAGCCAAATTGCATGAAATGAAAAGCTCCATCACATAGAACAGATAGTTTCGAAAATAACAAGTTTTAATAGATCAAAACCAAGAAAAAGAAAAACTCCAAGAACCCATGAAAATCCTTACTTGAAACCCAGATCTACTCAAAGCCATCCATCAAAACCAAAAACTCAAAGAACTAAAATTATGACAACATCAAGAAAAATATTTTCCACCAAACACATTTTTATTACTACATATATACATAAAATCCAAAAATTATGGCTTCACCACTTTGTGCAATATGTACTTGTCTTGTGACTTGCTAGCCTCTACCTCCGGTGATTTACAAACCTCTTCCTAGATCATTATAGGTTTAGGGTTCGGTTGGGCAAGGGAGCTCATGGGTATAGGAGAGGAAGAAGAAAGAAGGAAGGAAAGTAATGAAATGAGGAATGAGGGAGAGGAGATAGAAAACCCACATATATACCAAGTGGGGAGAAAGGGTAATCTAGTCATGACTAATCATCATGCAATCTCAACCATCCAAGATAGTCTCAGTGGTTCAAAAGTTAACCGAGTCAGGTATCCATTCTACATACGGGTCCTTGTACAGGTTCATGGCAATTGCCAATGTGCTCACTACTGGCCCCAGGTAGTTTCTCTTGATAAACAGAAATCCAAACAAATAAAATTACAACATATATGACAGGAACCATCATGTAAAATACGACATGAATACATCATCAAGAAAATTAGAAAAATATCAGAAATTCAGAAATACAAAATCTGGGAATGCGTATGACATTATCCCGGTCTTCTTCATGTACAAATATTTCAGCTCTCCTAAAGATTTCTTGTGTTCTTTATATTGACAACGTAATTATACATATTCTCATCAACGAACTGCCTGATATACCCACACACCTATATATATTCGAACATCCAGTCCTCATAGGATTTCTCATTAGGCTTCTCGAAAGCAAATACCGAATTATGCAGCTTCTTGATGAACAACAAATCATTCTTCTTGCTCCACCAATAGTGGTAATTTGAACCGTTTAGACATACCATACGCACCAGCTTTGTATCCATCTATTCTTCTTGGCTTGATTATCAAACACTGACACCTGATACTTTAAACCTGGCGCTGATAGAAACCGCTCCCCAAAAACAATAAGCTGGTAGAGAACTAACGAAAGACGCAGAAACCAAATCATCAATATCACAGAAAAGCTAAAAAATGCGAACACAAATAATTTAGACGTGAAAAATCTCTAAGAAAAAAAGCATGGGACGATAGGAGTCAAATCTTGAAAAGCCTCAACTAATGGAGTAAGAAATACACCGACTCCTTATAGACTTCTCACCAATCCAAACTGGATCACCATAAATACTTAGATGCAGAAACTCAATTACATACTCACAAAGAGCAAAGAGACAATAAGAAAATTACCCAACCAATCTCTCCTTCGAAATAGCTTCAATTCCCTTTCTCTCCCCAAATATTATAAAGTTTTGAAACTCTCTCTGATAGATTAGATCTACCTCTTTTTAGGGTTTAAGAAACACCTATATATAATCCCTCAAATTTGTATCCAATATGGACCATTGATTTGATCCAACGATGCATAAAATATTCCAGAACTTGCACAACCCCGATAAAACCGAATTCGAAACAAATTCAGATTTTTTTTAGGCCAACACAGTTCTATCTCCAAAGGGCCGAGTTCGGACCGAACTCATATTTTCTTGGGTAAGATCTCAGACTTCGTGCTCTGAACATTGCTTCAACACCCCAAGCTTCTCTGATACACAAATGGCGCTCGTCGCACTCCCCGGGCTTCTCCGACACACGAATGGCGCTCGCTGCACTCCTTGGAACCCCACCCAACGTCAACAAATTTGTAAAGGAATATGATATGAGGTGTGAAGTAAAGGAATAGAATATGATATATGAATGTTCAACACAAAAGAGAAAGAGAGGTTCGAAGGAGAATAGAGGAGATGGATATCTAGATGAGAGAGAAGCTCTCTCATTCAGGATAAAGGAGCGAATAAAAAGAGTAAAGAGGTATGGAGAGAGAGAGAGAGATAGATTTTAAGGTTTGCTATAAAAATCTTAATTATATCACTAAGAACTTATAAAATGGGAATATGTTTGATTGATATGATTTGGGATTATAAGGATGTCTTATATAGGAAATTGGAGTATAAAGGATAAGCAGGACCTTTGTACGACTTAGGAACTCTTGTCATATCCTTGAACCAAAATACTGGAGAGTGGAGATAGACGTAGACATGTTATGCTCTATCAAGCCACTGACTTCATCCTAGGGTCTGACATATCCTATATCTCAATCCATACAAGCAAATAAATAACAAGAGTAATCACATATAAAAAGTTGTAAGGTGTCCTAAACGTTGAGACATACATGATCATGAAGCTTGTATAATGAAATATAATACTAACAGTGTGTCAAATACAATACATGACCATATAACTAGCGGTCGTCTAGAATATACAATCACGTCGTCAAACGATGGTGGCAGCATGCTCCTGAATGTAAGGGTTAACACTTTTCCTGGGCTAAACACCACAACAAAAATACAGAATATACAAGTAGAAGATAATAAAATAATCTACTCGCAGTCCGGTGTTGTTGTCCTCCCAGTACGACCATCCTTAGAAGAATCGGTAGATCCTTTAGCGCTACTAATAGACATGGTCATACAAAACTAGTGAGATCAACCCCAATAGCAAGTACCACTAGGAAGGCTTGAAGAGCTAGGGAGATAGAAAATCAATTAAAAACAGTAAAAGGATAGCATGAAATCATAATTAATAAATAATACATAGGGTATGAGTTATAGTCTAATATTTGTAATCTATCTTCGAGGCATTAGCACACCCCTACACCAAACAAGGACAATAGGTGAACTATTACGCTGATATAGTGTATGTTTCCAAGACTACTTGTTGGCAACATAGTATACAATCAGCGATTTAATAGGGCGTCTAATAATTTCCTTTGGCTTACTATATTATATTCGGGTTATCCCAATCACAATACAAATATGCATTCATCAATTGTGTATTGCGGAAGCAGGGCTGGCCAGACAATATATAATAATACTAAGTAACACTCCTCGGTACCCCCTCACAAGCCAGTTAGCGGGTCGGTGCTATGAATATAATATAATAGTTATAACGGTTCTCTAGGGCAAACAACTGACTATGAATATAATAGATACTGTGCTCTAGAAATATAAGAATATGCCATAATATTTGGTGGATGGATGGTTAGAAAAGCATGAGATCAAAATTCTTTCCCTCCTGATAATATATTTGTTTTAAGCTAGTTAATTAACCATTTTGTTTTCCGCATAACTTTTATTGTGATACACAGCTAGCCATCAGTCCTAGATGTCATACAGAACTACTAGTACATCGGGAGTAGATACGCGTTGGTTCCCAAGGGTTCTAACCTAAATCCATCCTGAGAATAAATACCGCAAACCACTTTTCACGACCCACGTCCGCAATATCGGGTACGAGTGTGTGGGCAAGTCCAGCCTACATTATCGTTGACAACGGTAGTCAGTTGTCTATACCTTATCAATCTCCAAGTCACGTAAATCAATCCAAGTCATGGCACTATAATCGATAAATAATCTAGACACACACCCACATCACCACATCCACTAGTAATCTTTTGTACATGATACATCTAAATCTCATCCAGAAACAAATTCGATAAACCATAATTATTGTACAGTCATCCAACTAAGTATATCAAGAATAATACATCAGTGAATTGAGATAATCTACACTAATCCTCTATGTCGCTCAGCTGGCCTCAAGTGTCACCTCCTGATATCTGTATCAACTGTCCAGTCATGACGGAACAAAGTACATATACACAATACTAGAATGTAATGTGAAATAAAACGAACATAAACAATAAAGTACATGTACAATCAATATGCACAAGTAAACATCTAACATGTGATTTGAATACCTTTGTTGCGGTAGATAACTAGTAGTGATATGGCGTCCCGCATGTGACGTGCGACCGCTACTCTTCACGGCTTGAGAATGGGTCATCCACACACGACTCTGGTATTCCCCTCCCGATACAAATAACAATCACGATACAAGATACAATGAACACGACATAAAGTACAATCAACACGACACGAGATACAATAAACACGATACCCACTCACCGTGTGTCCTACTGTGTCACGAAACATGCAATAAAATGAATATATACTAGCAAGATGCACAATATGTAGGAACTTGCAATAAATAATAAATAATAATTTACGGGAATTGAAAGAGGAACTTACAATGGAAAAACAATACAATAAAAATATAGAAACTAGCAATAAATCACGAAATACGAAAACAGAAGAAAGAATCGAATAGAGTACTTGCCTCCGGTCCTAAGCTGAAGTCGCTAGTCCACCTAGAAAATAATGTTAATTTATCATATCCCATTCTCTTGCAATTTTAATTCTCCAACTTAAATCCAATAAAACCCCTTGTTCTTATTTTATCTTTTAATTCTAATTCCTCTAATTCCAAAATTTCACTAATTTAATCCTTTTAGTCCAATTTCTAACATTTCACTTAATTAATTCTATTCATATGCCTCTAATCACTAATTAATCCATTAACTTACTTTACTAATCAATTAATCAACTAACTAATTTTATAACTGTTCTAACTAATTCTTGATACTAACAACTAACCTTGATTACTAGATTACTTAACTAGTTAATTAACTAACTAATTCTTTTCTTAACCAAACCCATCTGATGGGTTCTGGCCCAATCAGGTCTGGCCTAAAGCCCATAACTCAAAGCCTTCAGTCCAATCTCAGTTTTTTTTGGGGCCGAACGAACCCCCGCTCACATTCAAAATCAAAACAGAGACAGTTACAGTTTCTATCATGGCAATGGACACAGACATATGATTTTGGTGTCAGTCTGAATACATGGCTTAATGTACTAGACACAAGTGTCGACTAAGACACAGAAAACTGAATCAAGAAGAGAAAGGGATTGATCTATCATACCTGTGAGGATTGAAGTCATCTCCAAGTCAGATTTGAGGACACGATCAGGAGCCGCCAGCCGCGTCGGGTACGAGCGTCCCCGACTCTGATTCGAGTGGAACGAAGTATGAAAACTCTTCTGCGGCAAAACGTCGAATACCTGGTGTGCAATAGAAACAGAGGAGAACTCTCAGTTTGACTCGAATTCCAAATCAATAATTTATCAAAACAACTCGAAATTGATCAAAACACCAAACAGAATCAAGAATCAAGAAGAGATCGAAAAAATCTCTACGAATAAAACCAGTTAATCAAGAACAGAGCGTTCTCCATGAAATTGGATCAAATAGTGGAACTACTCGTCAAGAACAGAGATTACTTTGAACTTGAATCAATTGATCGAAACTTAGTTCGATCTGGATTTCTAGTTCGATCTGATCGGTCAATCGTTTCGATACGATCAAAAATCAATCAAATAGAAGAGCAAGGAGGAGGGGAGAACTTACCACTAGTCGTCGTCGAAATGAGATCGGTCGCCGAAGAACTCGTCGGCTGGTGAAGGCTCGTCGTCGTTCGAGAAGGATCACCGCCGTCGATCGGCCGGAGTGCTGCTTATCAGTCGTCGAACCACAGCTCGCCAATCACCGGAGTCGTCGCCAGTCGATCGCCGATGAAAAACTACAGGAAATCACCGCTGCTCGTCGAAAACGCCGGTACGTCGTCGCCGTGCTCTTTACGAAGCCGCCATGGCTCTGCGTCGGAGCTCTCGAGCTCTGCTTTACACGCGCGGGAACAATAAAAGGGGTGGCTCTGTGTTTGAGCACCGGGAATGGGTGTGGCTTCCTCAAAGTGAATTGGATGAACACAGAGAGTAGGTTTGATCCAATTGATAAGGGATGGTTCGGGTGGAGAGCAGGCTTGGGCTGACCTCTGGGCTTTGGGGATGGGGCTGAGAAAATGAACAGGAATATGCCTACGGAAGGGAATGAATTTCCAATTGGGGAATACGGGTATTTATAGGGTTCAAAGTGAAGATTCTAGAATTAGAATATTCTGAAAATATTCTGAGAATATTCCAAAAATATTCTAGATTTCTTTTTATGTTAAAATAATTCTTTTTAGGAGTCTCCCTCTTTAGGTATTACCAATTGACTTTTAATTCTAATCTAAATTGGATTTTAAGAAATTCTTTTGGAAAATAATTTCAAATTATAAATATTTAAAAAATTAGTAGAACCTAATAAATCAAACTTACAACGATAAAATTTATTTTATAACACTATAAATTATTGAAACTTAATTTTTGAAAACTTTTATTCAAATTGGGAAAGAGGGAATTACACCACTAACAATTATATCCTAATCCACGCTAGATTCTGACCAACTACAAGGGTATCCACATAAGTAATGATATATACATATAAATATACTAACAATAAACAGGGGCACCTTAGTGATATAGGTAAACATGGCACCTTGGTACTATAAACAAAGCCAGAACCCTATAGCGTATACTGGTATGGAACAGTACAAAAATATTATAGTCGGATCAGGAGACATAAAATAATCAAGTAAAATTATTTATATGAACATCCTCAAGTATTCACCTCAACACATTAATCCACATCTAGACACCTCAGTTAAACTATATTATTGGTATCAAGATCTAAGGGTATAAACAGGGGCGGACGCAGAAATTCATGAGAGGGGGGTCAACCTCAAATGAAAAAAATTCAAAAAAAATTAAATAAAGTTAGCTACATCAATTTTTTGTTGTTCTTTCATTATGGCTTCGTATCGAATTATCAAAAAATGGGTCAGATCGAAAAAATAAAAATCAGAAAAAAAGTGATTATAAATTGGAAATACTCGAATTTTGCACTTGAAGAAGAATCGATCAATATAGTTCAAGAGGAAAAAAGATGGTTATATTTTAAGTTTTTCCATAATTTTATAATCGAGAGATAAAATTCATTCAAAGATATATTATAAAATATTTTATAAGCCTAAATAGATTTTAGAGACTTAGATTTGAAAATATTTTTGAGAAATTGAATATTTTGGCACGCTAGAGACATAGTTTTTTTTAAACAAATATTAGTTGGGAATATATTTTATTAAGAAATTAGATATTTTATAAGCCTAACCCTCGTCTCTCTTTGGATCTGGATTCTGGAGGCTGTAAGTAATTTTTTTGCTTGTAATTTTTTCTTTTCTTTATTTTACTTAGTTCTTACTTCTCACTTTGTGTTTTTTTTTGAATATGCAGGCATATTGGTTACCTCTTGGAACACTAACAAATTAAGGTATATTTTTAAAGCAATTTTTGATTAATTACTCTCTTTTTATGAAATACTAGTTTGGTTAATTATTTTAAAATTAATTTATAGTATTGCTCTATTTTATATGCTTGGATCTAACTTTTTGAATAATTATCCTCGAGTTTCTGAAGTTTGGATATTTTTTTTTGCTATGCATGGAGCCTTTAAGTTGTTTGTCTTCATTTTATACTAATTTTAGTGTATGCTTATTCTATTAATTTTTCTTCTACTGATTTTTCTTCACGTTTTTCCTTTTTTTGCTATGCATGGATCTATGTAATTATAGAGTATGCATGTTCTGTAACTTTCCTATTGTATTTGTTGTATAGTGTATGCATTTTTTGTAAATTAGATATGCATCTAAATATTCTGTAAATTAGAAAGTAGTCTAAAAAATTATAGTATACTGGTTCTGAAGTGTTTTCTTGAACTGTATGTATATTCTTGAAATGTATGCATGTTCAACAATCTGAAGTGTTCTCATATTCTGTAATTGTGAATTTTGCAGATCTTGGGGACTTGGATTCTTGATTTAAATCTTGGCTTTGAGCATCTCGGGGGCTTGAATTTATCTTGGCTTGAATCGCTGTAAGAATTATCTCTTTCTAAGTTTTTGTCTCTCTCTATCTGAGTGTGTATGCTCTGGAATGAATATATATGCCATATGTTTCTAGTTTGCAGTTTGGAGTTTGCACTTGGAGGACAAATTATTGCTTATAATGCTTAGTTTGCACATATGTCGCGGGCGAATATTGACTCTTTACTGCTTCATTCTTAAGGCCAATCCACGACCTCTCAGAGTAAATCAATTTGATCTTGGTTCGTTCCGCCATCCCACTCAATGCAGCACAATGGCCAGTTTGCCTATAGGCTAAAAGTCTTAAAATCTGAACATTATTGTTGATTGAATAATTTTTGCATACTGAGAAGAATATTTTTTTTTATGAGAATATTATTTCTTCTTTTTTTAGTATTTGGTTGAGTTTTGAATAATTTTTGCATACTTAGAAGAACATTATTTTTTCCCATAATGATTGGGTTAGTTTTGAATATTTTAACTGATAAGAACGTATACTACGAAGGGATAAAAACTGATAAGAACATATCCTAGAACAACTTGGGCTTTTGCATATTGATGAGGATATTATTTCTTATTTTGTTTAGTGCTTGATTGAGTTTTGAATATTTTTAACTGATAAGAACAGATAAGTTCTTAGCATATTGAAGAGAACATTATTTCTTATTTTGTTTAGTGATTGGTTGAGTTTTGAATATTTTTAACTGATAAGAACAGATAAGTTCTTATTAAGATTTAAGAACAAGTAAAACCACACTTTCTTATGTGTTTATAAAAACTATATCTTATATGATATTTACTAATTAATAGGTCATTTATTTCATTCAATGAGTCGAAGCTCATGGCATCAACATCATACTCATGCAATGTGCGTATTCTTATCTTTTGTCTTATTTTTTGATTTTGCTTTAGATTTATAATATATTTTTGTTTTCTTTTTTATTTTAGATGTCGAAGAAAGAGAGCCTATTGAGCTTGAGGTTGGGGGGGGGGGGGGGGACAAGTTCCCAAGCCACAAATGACCCCGTTGTCAATTCGACAACAAATTCTAAGCTCAATGTCATAAACAATCGTATTGATAAAAAGAGAGCTGTGTACTGTAGTGACTTTAGACAATTTTTTAATAACGGGCATCCGAAAGCAGAGTGTAACTTCTACAAGAAACAATATCATTGTTATCCCGTAATTAATGGAACCTCCACGGTTAAAAATTATTGGCTTGTTTGCTCTCTTAACCCAAAGCATAAAGGTCATTCCTAATCAATATTGAATATGCAATTTGTTGGGAAAGGCAAGTTAACCGTCACAAGTTGGCAATTTAATCCAGAAGACGTAAGAAAGTCATTGGCTTATATGCTAATTGTCGATGAACTTCCTTTTCGGTTTGTTGAGGGTGAGGGCTTTGTCACGCACCGATCTCCCGCCGGAATCGGCCGTCCCCGCTAGGCGCGAATCACCGCGCCAGCGCTCCCGCGGGACGTACGTTTCCATCAGGACGCGATACCGCGCGAGCCTGGGTTTGCGTCCACGCAAGGCAAATACCGAAACGGCCGTTGATAACTAGTTCACAGAGTCGTCATAGCGGAACATAAAATGAAACACAAGTATCGAATCCAAATCAAGCTCTTTATTGATATGAAGTAAAGGTTACAAGCGGCGCTAGGCCGAGATTACAAATCGCTCATGCTCTCTCTCTCTCTCTTACAATGAATATGCCCTTAGGCTTAGAACCAATACAAACGATCTGGATGATGATGTTCCCATACATTATGTCTCATATATGAGAGCTCCAGGTCCGTGCTCCACACTCCAAGACGCCAAGTGCGGTCCGGCGCCTCATTGCGTTAAGCGATCTCTGAATCCGTACGAGTTTCCCCTGCACCCTGCATGCAGACTGGTTGGGTATCAGTACATTGAATGCACTGGTGGGGAGGCCTCTCGCCTACGCCACAAAATAAGCATGTTCGTTAGTTATGTGCATCGACTGGTTTCGTTGTCTTTCTATTCTTTTGCCTTAGGATCAGTTACATAGCAATATAAAGAAAGTAATCTCCGTGTCAGCTCAAGAGTGTCATAATAATGAACAATTGAGTTCACTTTACCACTTCTTACCATTAGGCCTTCCCTGTCATATGCAGCAATATAAATAATGATCTACGAAATAACAAGAAGCAACTATGAAACCCAAGTGTTATACCGTGCCTCTGCCTCACAAGACCCATTTTTTACTAGAACTATATGTGATACCGTGCATCCATTCTACTTATGCAAAATATCGTACAAACGCACGCCTTTTTGTTTCTTCTTTATTCAATGCGGATAGCCGCTATGCAAACAGGACTTATCTATATGAAGGTCACTGGCTCTGCTAGCCATATTGGACATAATCTGCGATGGACGACCGTCTTTCCAGCTCGGTTGCTAGCCTTGCTAGGCCTCCCAACCGTCTAACGAGTCGGTGCCCATCCAGGTCGGTAGCAAGCCTTGCTGGATGTCTCACTCTCGCCCGCTAGTCATCAGCTAGCGTATCGCCAGGACTACACTGGTACTATCCTCCCGGGCCGACACGATTCGGATGCCTCAGCAATCGTGTCGAGGACTCTCTCTACCTGGTGCGCAACCAGTTGTCCGTGACCATGCAACTACTCCCCCACTTCCAATCCTAGCCGAGGACAACTCTCGGATCAAATCCTTGTCGAGGACTATACTTGGATCTTTTCTTCTTTACACAGCTCCCTGATTAGAGACTGCCTCGGTGATCTGCATATCCCGAGTACCTTCCTTTCCTTCCATCTCCTGACTTGGAATGACTACTTGATAGCCTTCCTCGTCTATGCATGCAACCTGATTTTTCTCCATCCCGTGTCATGTTCCGTACGGTGCACGCCTCAGTATGAACTCACACTACTTTATGGCATATATAAAGAAAATTACTACATTCCAACTCAACAATCCCGACTACGCAAATAGCAAGTAAAATCTCCATGTTCTATACAAAGATAAGGCGGGGTTATCCCCTTAGCTATGTGCGTTTATCTCTTTTATTAGCATGCAAAAGTTATCACTTGTAAACTAGCATGTAACATTCATTTTTCTTAGTGTGCATCTAAGTAGAGACAGGTTCACCGGGGCCACCCACCTTAGCGATGTATCGCATCGGTCGAGCGAGACTCCGGACGCGCCTCTGATAGCCTAAGTCTGACTCTATTGAAGATCCCATCATAAATGTCTTTGCATCGAACGAGCCATCTCGCTGAGCAAGGCGGGCTGAATAGCTACACTTGTGCCGTTTGAATCGGCCCTCCGGGTTGAGCGGAGCAGGTCGTTACATCATACACCACTCAGAACAAGTCTCGTCCTCGAGACTTCCTGAGCGCAACTCGTACTATCGTATATCTTCTAAACCAAACTCTATATATCTTGTCTAACTTTCAAGGACTGTATCAATAATGCTTTAATTTATTTCTCACCATAAGTTACGTGCATGCTTAGCCAATCTCCATCGAACGACTCTATCGTTCAATGCAATCGTATTATACTCAACTTAATCGTTGCACTCCCGACTCAAAATCTACTTCACCTGGCACAGGGCTGTAATACCCAAGCACATGGTATTCTATAACTCAATGGGCACTTACAACTCATAATCGGGTGGACTTGCCCAACTTGTTATATTATCTATCATAGGAACCAAATACATCCGAACATATTTGACAGTTTACTTGACCTCGCCTATCGAAACCCATCGTTACGCCTAAACCCAAAAGTTTGAATATCGGCTAATTTTCCAATCTCGTTTGCATCAAATCTTCCTGAGTCACCGCCCAATCTCACTAAGTAAATCGTATCCAATCACCTACGTTTTTCTGACTCAGTCTATATTGCGTCTTAACGCAGAGCTAAATTTCCCACCTGGGGTACGCTTTAATCCTTCAAGTCTTTGGTTCAATCGAACTTAACTTCTATTCATTTTTACTTGTTCCGTTCGCACGAGTGCTAAATCATTTTATCTGAATAATCCCTTCGTTCAACTATTGCATTCCCAAACTCAGTCTCGCACTGCGCCTTAGCGCAGAACTATCTCGGTAGCACGGGAAACGATACAATCTTTCCTTTAAGGAATTTTAGGTTGAGGCTAACCTATTTCAGTTCCCATACTCATCCATGCGAATCCGAATATTTTTATTTGCAGCTGCATCCGAGTTATGCATATCGCTATGTCTGGATCGTACCCATATTCAAGGCGTCCCCCAAATATGTGTATTTCAATCAAGCTTAGTGACAGCTAAGTCTGACAATCTACTCATGAAAATATTTCGAAACGCGGATCGATCTGCTATACGAACAACCGAACTCTAGTTCGATTTAGTTATCGTCTACTCCAATCTCACCCAATTTCAAATTTAGCATTACTAGCAGCAACGCACATCTTCCAAGCAACGATCCAACTCATCACGCCAACTTATCTTCAATATCACCAATTCTAATCGTGAGAGTCCCGTCCGACAATTCTCCAATACGTCTTATCCTTTACCGTCGCATAACCGATCCGACCAAATCAATCATTACCAAAGTCCTATCTCGTATTACGTTTGTTTTAACGCGAACGTTGCTAGTGTATATTCCCAATTCCAAATCCTAACTCTAAGTCTCGTTGCCCCAGTTCTATCATTCTTCCCGAACGATACTCTAAAGCCAGCCACTCTAGTTTAACTCAAGACACAGGATCGTCTGCCTAGCCACTAGGTCAGCTCACAAAGTCATAGGTACAGTTTAAATTTGTGACTCATCGTACAATCGCATTGCACAATGCTCGCCCCAAATACCCTAAGGTCAAACCATTATTCCTTTACACGGGTATTCTACCCAAGCTTGTTTCACTCAGATTTCTAAACATCGAGCACAGATCATCCTTTCACACCAATACGCTTGTTCAACCGGACCAACGATACGCCCACATTGCAAGTTTAACCCATCGATTCGTACACCCTATCTCTATCATCACGTTTGATAGAATTCACCAATCCATCCTCTTCTACGCTTGTATCACTAAGCCATAATTCTATTATAAATCATCGATGTATATTATAAACTCTAAGTCGTCCAGCACAATCTATGTATCCGTTCATAAAAATGTCCAACATCTCTTACTTTACGTTTCTAGACTAACTTCTCACCAAAATCCTTAGATTCATTTGTATCCTGAAACTTGTCTTATCGTATCGAACCACAAGTCAAAATGATTCTTTAATTTGTCACGTCCTGGTCTCCCGCAAGTTCAATCATCCCCGTCGGACGTGATATCACTACGTCAATGCTCCCGCAGAATGATTGTCCTAATCCGGATATGACGCAGGTACAAGCAAGAAGTCGTACTCGCGCAAGACAAAAAAGTTAATCGTTATGGTTATCATCGAACGAACATACACATTATCGTCACCTTTCGTTTTATCCCAAGTTGTACATTGATCCACCAAGCCATGTTCTTCTAAAAACCATTCTTACCGCCATCCAAGTTCGCCTAACCAAACCGTCCAACTTCAATATTATCATTTGATCACTTCTTAGTCTACTCTTAGCATTCCTCAAACAACTAAGTTCAAATCTCAAACCCAAATCTATCTCATTTGATAGGTTCCATTCATCGAGTTCGTTTGGAACAATCATCGAACATGTTTCCTTGAGTTTGATTATCCCCGCCGTACATGAAATTACCACGCCGTCGCTCCCGCAGGATAATCATTCTCGTTGGGACAAATTTTGGATGTTATCTTTTCAAACTTGATTTCAGGATCGCTCTTCCAAACTCCAAGCCAAATTTGTTACCGCTTAACTCGATCCATCAAAATCATAATTTTACTTACTTGCATCAATCCATACTATCTTCCAACCATTGTTATGGTCTAAAATCTTCCACACCTGAAATCATCGCCTTCGTATACAAACCGAACTCTATCGAGCGATATCCTACTCAAATCCAAATTTTCCATGCACATTATCATTCGTTCGCTCCATTATTACCAATTGCACTTACTCCGATCGCATCTCAGATTATTCAATCTCAACTCAAGTTTTTTATTCTCTTATTTCAACTCAAAATCGCTCGTACAATCCTTTAAGTTTCTCCGTCCATGTAATCAATTTCAATTGTCCTGAATTCCTATTCGATGTATGCCTTATCCCTTATTCAACTCATTGTAACTCGTTCGAACCAAATATTGCATGCTTCCTCCGAGTTCGCTTACTTGCTAGGCATTGTTTATTTATACTAAGGCTTTACCCGATCTCGTCGCTTGCCGCTAGACTCTCTTAATACTCCAAAATCCCTGATTTGTTTGAACACTTCTAAGCCGACCCATATACCACTCAGGGTTCAAGTTATACTCCATGAATCTATACAACTCATCATATCCATAATTCGCAAAATCGAACAGGGGACTTATCGTATACACCACTCAGGAATTGAGTCATCCTAATAACTTCTGAATCACGTTCGCATCCTTTACTCGTATTCCCAATTCGTTCCTTAGAACTCCAACACGATCCCTAATTGTCGCCTAACGATTCCAGTCTCATATGTACCCCTATCGATAGTCCACCATACAAATATGTTGTAAATCATAACTTATCGCTATGAATAACCGTCCAAACTATATCTGAAAATTCCATACACGATTTCCATCACTCGCCTTAGCGGCACTCCGATAACATCTCTATCGATTTCCCTCCTAAGTCAAACTTTATTTTTATCCGAACAATACCCAAATCTCGTTGCAACTCACTAGCACCAAGGGTCTTGGTACACGATACTCAACACAACTTGGCCAAAAGGCCATGTTCATATACCACCGTCTGAACAATATTCTTATCTCGCACTCTACTCGCTTGGTGTTTTTATAAAGACATATAATTTGCCGATTATAATACGAGCCTACTATCACAATGTCTTTCACAGGTTGGGACAAAAGCCCATGCATCATAATCCCGTTCAAGCAATCGTATATTTCACACGCACTTTTCAAAAATATGTAGACTTATTGTATGGAACATCCATCGAAGCATCGAGAGAGAGCATCTACCACTTATTCAATACACAAGTTCAAAACTGAGAGAATCGAAACGAATTCTAAGGACGTAAGGCCGTGCTCTGATACCAATATGTCACGCTCCGATCTTCCGCCGGAATCGGCCGTCCCCGCTAGGCACGAATTACCGCACCAGCGCTTCCGTGAGACGTACGTTTCGATCGGGACGCGATGCCGTGCGAGCCTGGGTTTGCGCCCGCACAAGACAAATACCGAAACGGCCGTTGATAACTAGTTCACAGAGTCGTCATAGCGGAACATAAAATAAAACACAAGTATCGAATCCAAATCAAGCTCTTTATTGATATGAAGTAAAGGTTACAAGCGGCGCTAGGCCGAGATTACAAATCGCTCATGCTCTCTCTCTCTCTCTCTCTTACAATAAATATGCCCTTAGGCTTAGAACCAATACAAACAATCTGGATGATGATGTTTCCATATATTATGTCTCATATATGAGAGCTCCAGGTTAATGCGCCACGCTCCAAGACGCCAAGTGCGGTCCGACGCCTCATTGCGTTAAGCGATCTCCGAATCCGTACGAGTTTCCCCTGCACCCTGCATGCAGACTGGTTGGGTATCAGTACATTGAATGCACTGGTGGGGAGGCCTCTCGCCCATGCCACAAAACAAGCACGTTCGTTAGTTATGTGCACCGACTGGTTTTGTTGTCTTTCTATTCTTTTGCCTAAGGATCAGTTATATAGCAATATAAAGAAAGTAATCTCCGTGTCAGCTCAAGAGTGTCATAATAATGAACAATTGAGTTCACCTTACCACTTCTTACCATTCGGCCTTCCCTGTCATATGCAGCAATATAAACAATGATCTACGAAATAACAAGAAGCAACTATGAAACCCAAGTGTTATACCGTGCCTCTGCCTCACAAGACCCATTTTTTACTAGAACTATATATGATACCGTGCATCCATTATACTTATGCAAAATATCGTACAAACGCACTCCTTTACGTTTCTCCTTTATTCAATGCGGATAGCCGCTATGCAAACAGGACTTATCTATATGAAGGTCACTGGCTCTGCTAGCCATATTGGACATAATCTGTGATGGACGACCGTCTTCCCAGCTCGGTTGCTAGCCTTGCTGGGCCTCCCAACCGTCTAACGAGTAGATGTCCATCCAGGTCGGTAGCAAGCCTTGCTGGATGTCTCGCTCTCGCCCGCTAGTCATCAGCTAGCGTATCGCCAGGACTACACTGGCACTGTCCTCCCGGGCCGACACGATTCGGATGCCTCAGCAATCGTGTCGAGGACTCTCTCTACCTGGTGCGCAACCAGTTGTCCGTGACCATGCAACTACTTCCCCACTTCCAATCCTAGCCGAGGACAACTCTCGGATCAAATCTTTGCCAAGGACTACACTCGGATCTTTTCTTCTTTACGCAGCTCCCTGATTAGAGACTGCCTCGATGATCTGCATATCCCGAGTACCTTCCTTTCCTTCCATCTCCTGACTTGGAATGACTACTTGATAGCCTTCCTCGTCTATGCATGCAACCTGATTTTTCTCCATCCCGTGTCATGTTTCGTACGGTGCACGCCTCAGTATGAACTCACACTACTTTATAGCATATATAAAGGAAATTACTACATTCCAACTCAACAATTCCGACTACGCAAATAGCAAGTAAAATCTCCATGTTCTATACAAAGATAAGGCGGGGTTATCCCCTTAGCTATGTGCGTTCATCTCTTTTATTAGCATGTAAAGGTTATCGCTTGTAAACTAGCATGTAACATTTATTTTTCTTAGTGTGCAGCTAAGTAGAGACAGGTTCACCGGGGCCACCCACCTTAGCGATGTATCGCATCGGTCAAGCGAGACTCCGGACGCGCCTCTGATAGCCTAAGTCTGACTCCATTGAAGATCCCAGCATAAATGTCTTTGCATCGAACGAGCCATCTCGCTGAGCAAGGCGGGTTGAATAGCTACACTTGTGCCATTTGAATCGGCCCTCCGGGTTGAGCGGAGCGGGTCGTTACAGGCTTCAAAAGTTTTCTTTCTAGTGCATGTCCTATGTTTCATGTACTGTCAAGATGGACAATTACACGAGATTCTTGCAATCTTTACACCGATGAGTGGAATAAGTTGAAGGCTTATTTCAAAGAGTTCAATCAAAGGGTTTGTCTTACGACGTACACATGGACATCTATTCAAAAGATTAACTATATGTGTCTTACGGCACATTACATCAATAATGATTGGGAATTGAAGAAAAAAATTATTAACTTTTTTCCAATTTCTAGTCATAAAGGTGAGGCCATTGGGAGAGATGTAGAAGCATGTTTGATTGAGTGAAAAATTGATAAGATTTTTACAATCACCGTTGATAATGCTAGCTCTAATGATGTTGTTATTGCTTACTTAAGCAAAAAGTTTGCACAACAGAAAAATAGCATTCTTCAATACAAGTATTTATACATGCGTTGCATTGCACATATTATAAATCTTATTGTTGTTGATGAGTTGAAAATGATGTCTTCTTCGGTTGCTCATGTCCGAAAAGCTATTAGCTATGTTAGACAATCTCCTTCTCGATTTTAAAAGTTTAAAGATTGTGCTCAAATCGAAAAGATAGAAAGCAAAAAATTATTGTGTCTTAATGTGAGCACCCGTTGGAATTCAACATATTTGATATTGGATACGGCACAAAGGTTTCAAAGAGCCTTTGAGAGATTCTAAGACGAAGACCTTATATTCAAGACAGAACTTGAGGCTGAGAATTCATTTCCTAGCGAAGAAGATTGGTCAAATGTGAGGAGGATGTGTACTTTCTTAGAACACTTCTATGAATTCACATTACCTGTCTCGGCCACTTTATATGTCACTTCTAACAAATTTTTTGAAGAGATTGCATTTATTGATTTCCTGTAAACACCCGATTTTTTTTAAAAATTTTAAAATAAACTTTTGGATTTTTTCTGTGATTTTTTAATTATTCAAGTTAAATGTTCTTCAAAGGATTAATAATTTTGTGTATTATATTAAATATTAAAATATTATAAAAGTTATATTTTTGAGTGTATAATTAATAATAGGTTGTTGTATAATTTTTCTGGAATTTATTGGGCTAAAAAACTATTTTAAATAGATACAAATATTATTTTTGAATAAACTAGACTGAACCAGACTTGAATCGAACCAAACCAACCCAAACTGAACCCAACCAACCCAAACCCAACCCAAATGGGTCAGATCTGACTCGACCAGCCCTGCCAGCGCCCCACGATCCCCTCCACCGACCTCTC